>JALKAD010000005.1:187717-207228 GCA_024500015.1 Ulva compressa | reverse complement strand
GCCTCCACCTCCTGCACTGCCCAGCACGTTGCACACAGCACGCATGCCGGCAGTGCTCACCAATGGCACCGCGACCTGGGCTGGGTTGCACGGCCCGGTTCGGCGCGCTTCTTGCAAGAGCCTATTGGGCAACCCACACACTTTGACAGCAAGCCGTCGACACCCCTCGTACGGCTGTGCGCTTGAAGACAGAACATGGAGACAATCATGCCAGGCGCTTCCGCACAGCACGGCCATGCTGGCGCACGCCTGCCTGCAGCGAGTTGGCCGACCCGCACCACCGCCCTCGAACCAACAAACTGACAACACGCTGTGCAGAAGCCGCGGTGACGAGCTGCACAACACACACAACACACACAGCATGCATAGCAAACAGTGTGTAGCATGCACCGCGCACCTGGTTCTTCGCCAGCAGCGCGCGCAGGTCGCCGAGCACCTCCTCGCTGTGCTGCAGCGCCGCATCGCGCTCCCGTGCCGCAGCGTCCCGCTCCTGCACTGCCGCGTCCCGCTCCTGCTGCAGCTGCTGTGCTGCGCCTTGCAGGTGCAGGCCGTGCGCCTCCATGTGCTCCGCCTGCGCTGCCGCCTGCACCACAGACCCATCATTTCGTTCTTATTCGTTGTTGTTTTGTTCTGTTCTTGCAAAGCAGCACCACTTCTTTTTTATCGTGCGGCCAACGCGCATGCGGGCATCACCGCTGCGTGGCTGTGGCCCCCGGCGCATGGCCACGAGGCATGGTTCCGGCAGCCTTACGCACGGCAGTGGCCGCACCCCAACAGCGGGGTGGCTGGTGCAGCAGCCACGGTGCAACTGCGCACAGGCCCGCCGCATGCTGAGGCAGGGGGGGGCGCACGCTGTGCTCGCTGTCGTGCAGCGCGCCATGCAGCCGCTCCAGCTGCTCCCGCAGCGCGTCGCGCTCGCGCTGTGCCTCTTCCACCGCCGCCTCGGAGCGCCGCAGCGCCGCGTCGCGCTCCACCAGCAGCCCGCTCAGCCGCTCCTGCTCGTGCCGCATGCTCTGCAGGTCCGCCGCCAGCACGCGGCAGTCCTCCGTCGCGTGCGCCGCCTCCGCCGCGTGCCCTGCTGCGCGCTGCTCGCTGTGCAGGAGCTGCTGAGACGCCTCACGCACCTGCACATCACGCCGGCTCTAGCTGTGCCACCTGTCACAGGCACCTCCTGTGGAGGCCGCCAGAGGCACCTCCTGGAGGCCTGACAACTCACAAGGTGGCCATGACTACTTATGGTCATGCATGCATGGATGTATGTGTGTGCATGGAGCCAATGCAGTGTGCGGGAGAGAGCTGACAGAGCTGAACAGAACCATGCTCGAACACCAAAGCATGATCAGTAGCCCTGCACCACTTACGGAGTGTGTTTCAAGCCCTGGACTGAGTGTGTTGCTTCTGTGATTGAAAATGATGCACTGCATCACTATGCATGGGCCGCAGGGCAGGTGCTCTGATCAGATCTGATCAGATCTGATGCCACTGTGCCACAGCACATGCATGCTGCCAATCTGACGTTCCCCCTGCAGGGCCCTGGCCTAGCCAGCATTCTGCTGGGACACATGCTGTGTCAAGGAGGACTGCCGTCACCTGGCCCTGTGCCCTGTGCATAAATCACCGTGCCCTGTGCATAAAGTAAATCACGGCTGCCATTGAACGGAGCAGCTGTCAGAACGGAATCGCAGCTAGGACCACCACCTTAGCTTAGTCACCCAGCCCAGTGCGGCCCGTTGTCATTGTAAACCCAGAATCGCATGGTGGACCCCCCAGCACATGTGCACAACGCCATGCTGGTGCTTCCGTTCTGATTCCAGGAGGACCAATCGACACATGCAACATGCCGACGCCACTCGCAGCAGTTCCGGTAAAGCTCAGACGCTACAAGCGCGGACACAACATCCCCAAACACTACCTTTCGCTGTGGTCTCACGGTGTGCTAGGAACGGCGTGGTCTTGCGGACAGGGCCGTTCAAGACTGCCTCCAGCCGTGAGGGTGGTGGGTGTGGACTGTGAGTGGCTTGCAGGAGCACGAGTGGCTTCAGGCAACAGCGGTGGCAGCTGTGCAGCACTGCTGCCTCAGCGGTGTGGGCTTGTGCGGGCTTGTGCAGAGGCAGGCAGACCGCACGTGCTTGCAGCATGGACGCTTGGGCCTTGCATGGGGGAGATGTGAATGAGTGGAGAGGGTGTGATGCTCTGTGCATGAAGACCGTCTTTGCGCCGAGCACCAGTCCATATGAGTGGAGAGGGTGTGATGCTCTGAGCATGTGTCATGCACTGACGAGCAAGGTCCGCATGTGGTGGCGCCACCTGCCCAGTATAATGCTGGTGGGCCTCTTCATACGATGATGGCATTGACAGCAGTGGCAGCTGGCAACGGGGAGACTTTGGGAGAGATGGGTTCTCACCTGTGCTTCGAGGCCTTGGCAGTGCTTTTCAAGGTGGCGGAGCTGACTCTCTATGTGAGATGTGTAAGGGGATGCAGACACTGGACGGGATGGAGGAGCATCTGGCCGCAGCATCGGCCTCATTGACATGCTCCGCCTGAGCTGAGTTGGCGTGCGAGGGGACCTGTTGCCTGCGCCTAGGTCAAAGACTTCTTTCAGGGACTCGGCGTTCGAAAATGAGGAGAAGTTATTGGCTTGGGGCGTCGGCCGTCTAGTAGTGTGGTCATGGATGGTTGGAGATGTGCAGACTGGGCGTGGAAGTGAATTCTGCGCGGCCTGGACTGGGGAAGTGTGAGGCCGGGGTGACAGCCTGGGATCGCTCCTCATGGCTGAGGGCGAGGCAGGCTGGGCGCTCGCAGACCCACAAGGCTGCGATTGTACCGCGCCTTGGGCTTGATCATATGAAGGTGCCCATGAAGGCGAAAAGCTGGCCCGGCTGGTGGTGTTGATGGGCTTCGCAGGATGGTTCGGCTGTTGGTGACCAGCATTCGCATCAGATAAACCTTCCGGCTTCGGACTTGAGGCACAAAACGTTTCCCTGTACATTTAAAAAGCATTCGTGTACGAGCTGCTGGATTAAAGGCCTCGCAGTCCAGGGATTAGCAATGCCGCTGCAATTGCGACGTCGGATGACAATCCGTCATCCGCTCCTGTATATTTGGCCTGTTGGGCGCACCCAAAAATGTCACAGTCCGTGACAGAGATGAATCTTCTTGAGCAGGGCAGTTCGTCGCTGACATCGATGGATGCCATGCTTGCGCAGGCTGTTGTTGTCACCACGGACGTCAGTTCAGGTGCGCTTGCAGGATATCAAACAATGCCATGTCCCACGACAGAAAGTTGCACATATTCAAGTATCTATTAGTTTTGTACAAGAGAGGCATCGATGTATCGCGTCGAACAGTCTGAGCTAGTGCATGACAATATGGCATGTGGCCTGGGTATACAAACGCTCGCTGTAACGCTGGCTTACATTCACACACGCCAGCTTTGAAAGCGACCTGTGTCGGGATGGGGCAAAATAATATTGTGCCTATTGGACGCATGGCGGACGCGCATCGAGGCAAGATTTGCGCAACACAGCATGCATGCTGGTCTGCGTGACTGGCATTGAATTGACTGCAGCACAGCTTGAAGTGACACGCGGCCGGCACCGTGAGAGTTTGAACAGCTTTGAACACCGGTTTCGATGCACAAATCCGGATTGAAGATGAAGCGGGCGCAGTGCAGCTCGCTTCAGAACTGACTGGCTGAAGCTCAAGGCGAACGCGCGTCCCCCTAAACTGGCTATCCAGCATGAACGGGAGGGGTGCACAGTTTGCGGACGCAAATTTGCACATGAGGTGTCAGCAGATCTGATTGTCAATTCTCCAACGACGGGCGCCTGTCATCTGTCCACATAGCTAGCATCGTACATGCGCACAGGCCGCTTGCGCAACGCTGAATACATCGGTCAGCCCTGCACTTCAGACAAGGGACTCAAAGAGGTCAGTGGCCTTCGACGGCGTGCACAATGGCCAGACAGGGCTCGCCAGACAGCCAGAGCTCTGCAACAGAGTCGAACGCATCTGCAAGTTAGCATACATCTGGTCGCAGTGAGAGTGGATCATGTCGCACGTGCGGAGAATCATCGTACGAAGAAAGGCCGGCCGCTGCTGATTTAAAACGTAGATTTGCGGCCGGCCTGGATGCAGTGACACAGGTCGATGGATATTGGTGATGATTGTGACACACAATCAGCCTCAGCTTGAGTTGACTTCTGCGCAGAAACCAATGTATACGCCATGGAGGGAACCCTCGAGGCCACGCCAGCTTGCATGCGCACGATTCTCGCGTAGAATCCGTCCTCTGCCTCAAGTGGCGCAAGGGCTGCCAAAGCCATGCAGGCGTGACCCGCACGTGAGATCGGTGCTTGGATCCGGTGCCGCATGCCGCTGCTCGTCGCCAACAGCGTCTTGAGCATACAAGTCTGTGGTGTGGATGTATGTTGTCCGCTCATCATCTGTCACCCCCCGAAGTCCTCAGCAGCTGTGTTCACCATGCGCACATCTACACAGATCCGGTGTCCCAATGGCGCATGTTCGCGCATGTGCTACACTCGCGCACAACAAGAGCGTAGCGTAGGAGCGCATGTGGCTGCTCTAGGCCTCCCGCTGCTGTTCGTGCAGAAGGCTCTTGCAGATGTCCCCAGACTGGACGACCTGCAAGGCCTGTCTTACGACTCCGCCATCGCACCTAAAGCAGCGGTCAAGGCAGCTGCAGAGGCTACAAATGCTGTGTCTCAGCTGGACGCAGTTAGTGGGCAAGATGCCACGCCTCTAATTGCGGGCCTGGCTGTCGGAATCGCAATTGCGGGCGGTGCTATCGCCTACTTTGCACAACCAAATGGGCCCCGAATTCAGGTACGATCCAAATCTGCTCCCATAAATTGTGATGAATCCATTAAGCTGTTATTCCGTCTTGCAATCGAGATTTGACGGGGATTTCTGTCCGAGCAACACCGGCCAGGCATGTGCGGTCGTGGAAAACGAGACTATAGCTGGGCCTTAACTCGAAAACAAGAGTACAGACTAGCGCTGCGCTGAGAGTGACTCAATATTTGAGCCGACATGCGAACGGCTTGGTGCATATTGGTGATCCTATATCGCTGGCTGAGCTCGCCCTCTGCGCGTGACACAGTTGATGCTCATGCGCCGAGCACCAGTCCGTATCTTGGGCTCAACCTCCCACAGCTATCGCTCTTGCGCGTGCACTCTGCTTTGCCTTCGGCATGTTGGCGCGGCATGTGAGCTCAGCAACGGCCTTCGATGTTTCGATAGGCTTTGCCGCGCGGAGCAGCCAACACTTATCGCGGCAAGGCTGCCTCACTTTCGCATGCCATGCTGCAGACAGTATCTTGCAAAGGCGTCCTCAAGCTGCTGGAGGAGGATCCCGATGCTCAGCTGATAGACATTCGCCCCAAGGAGGACCTGAGGGAAACTGGATCTCCAGACCTCAGGTCTGTCAAAAAGTCCCCCATAAACGTCGCCTACAAGCCCATGGTCGAGCCCTCTGCCTCTGGCACTCAACAGTCGACCATTACCATCGGTTGGGCTGAGCGACTGTGCAGGAATCCAAAGGTGCTGTTGCCACGAACTGAACAAGCCTGTGTGATACCAGATGTGCCAGTACATACCTTGCCAGTGTGCCTGCGCCCTAGTTGAGTGTAGCACTGATTTCCGTGGCAGATGAGATGTCCCAGCCTTGGGCCTCCTCCCAGCATTCCCTGTTGGTCTCATAAGCCTGTCAGGTCGATAGTACCTGCTAGTGACTGCTCTCAGCCGATGAGATAGCCTGCTCGATTTGTCAGGCCATGATCAGAGGTGCAAACATCCTGTCCATCCAGTGCACCATCAAGACCCATGCTACACCGGGCCCGAACAGTCTGCCACTGGCGTGTCCACATACTGCGTGCCTGGCATTTTGTATGATGCTGCGGCCTGTTGCATGGCAGATCTTTACAGCTACACACAAGCTCCCTCCGCAGCCGTGTTAGTCCCAGACACCTGCTGGTTGGATGGCCACACCACCGTCCACACATTCCCTGATTTTCTCAGTTCAGGCGCACCACCTGAGGCGCATCAGCATGAGCAGGCAGTCGCCACATGCTTACAGGCAGTGACGACGACCCAAACAAATCTATAGTTCAAAGTGGCTTCAAGGGTGTTCTTGAACTCGTGCACCATTAGTATCAACTGCGTTCAGGCAACACTGGCCATCCAGTCCCCGCGGTGTGCTCACACACGCGGTAACCTAGTGGCTCTCGCCTGTCGTGCATCAACATGCAGACATCTCCCCCAGGCCCCATGCCGCACAGTCTCACACCACCTACAAGCAAAAAGGCACCCTAGGTCTCACACCACCTACACACACTTGCACAGCACACCCTCAGCGTGTTGCACAGCACACCCTCAGCGTGTTGCACAGCACACCCTCAGCGGGTGGCGCCCCCCCCGGCTGCCTGCGCCAGCACTCTCTCACGTCACGCGCACCACAGCACGCACGGCGCGCACAGCATGGTGTTCAAACCACAGCTGCTGGTCGTGCAGGTCGGGCAGGAGCGTCCGGTGGTGCTGCTCGACACGGACGGCAGCGCGGCGGGCGCGGCGGCCCGGGAGCTGGCGCTGGCGTCACCGGAGCGGCCGGTGCTGTACACGGTGGCCGGCGGCGCGGAGGCGTGGCTCGCGCAGGAGCTGCCGTGGAAGGAGCCGCTCAAGCTGGCCGTCAACTTTGAGTCGCTCAAGGCCATCGACATCTCTGGCGTGGCTGAGGGTGCGCAGGCCCCCTCTCCTTTTGACCCCACCTCACAAGGCCGCGCAGCCTTGCGCTCGGTGTCTTGCGTTCGATCCGTGTCTTTCGTTCCCACAAGTGCAGTCGCGCAGCGCCGCTGTGCCGGCCGGCTCACCTTCTCCCCGCCTGCCGGCAGGTGTAGCAGTCCCTTGCCAGAAAACGTGTCAGAACGTTTTTCCCTGAGCTGATGAGATGTGCTGGGGTGTCTCTGCCCGGCGGCCGTGCTGCCAGCCTGGCTGTGCCGATGGGGCTGGTGCAGTGCGAGTATGATCACGGTCATGCGGACGCGGCGTGTCAACTGCGGCGGGAGTGCAGGCACGGAGAAGCTGGTGGAGAAGTACCGGGAGAACCCGACCGTTGTGAACGGCGGCATCGCGGCCGTGGCCGTCGCGGGCGCCTCGGTCTTCCTCTTCACCGAGGTCGAGGCCATCCTCCAGGCGCGCCTCCCTCCCCATCCCCCGACTGCCCCTATTCACGTCTCCGGCGAACGCCACACTCTCCCCGCTCCCTTGCATTACCTTATCCTTGCACAGCAATGGACCGCCCCATCGAACAATTGCTCTTTGTATAGTGTACATCAAAGCTGCTGTAGTTGGGAGTTCTCAGCCAACAAACCAGAGTTGTGGGGTTCAATGTGTGGCGGGCAGGCGGCATGAGCCATCTGGTGCTGCCTGCGGCACACATTACTGCTGCTCCATACTGCCATCCAGCTACATGTGCAATTCACACCCATACTATCATCCGGCTGCATGTACGATTCTGTGTTGTACGATTCACCGCTGTGCCCACGGTACTTGCGGCTACGGCAGCATGAGGCATGCCCAGTTCCGTGCACGTATGTACGGTTTATGACTACCCTAGGCATCTCACTTGTGCTGTGGCTCTGTACTACTAACGATAGCATTCGCCCACCTTGTATCCCCCGCGAGCCAGATGGAGCTGCCACGCTCATCGCCCTCCGTTTGGCATTCCCCGGCTGCATCGATTCCTGTGTGCGCAAACAGGAATGTGCCCTGGTACGGGTTCATCCATGTTCATCGATCTGGGGCTGCCCCTTTGAGAGGGACTGCGAGCGAGATGGCGGATGTCCGTGATCCAGGACAGCGGTATGAAACGCAGCGCACACATGGCGCGGCATTGGGCCATGATTCATGCGTGTGATGCATCGCCATGCCTGCCTGCCTCTGGGTTCTACCACCTTGTGGAGCACACCTCTGTAACGTGTCCCACACGCGGCGGCCGGTGCAGGTGGTGGGCGTGGTCGTCGCGCTGCAGTTCCTCTCGAAGCGGCTGCTGTTTGCGGAGGACCGGCAGCAGACGTTCAACGACCTCAAGACGCTCATCTCCGACAAGATCGCCGCCGGCCAGGCCGGGGAGGACCTCAAGCGGCTCGCGGAGAAGGTGCTCGACGCGGGCTCCGCCGAGGGCGTCACCGAGCGCGCCGCCGCAGCGGCGACGCCGGCCCGCCCGCCGCCGCCGGCTGCGGCCGAAGGCGCGTCGGAGGCGTCGACGTGGATCAAGGCGTGGGAAAAATCGCAGACGCTACAGCTCGAGGGCTCCGCGGCGACGAATGGCAGCGCGGAGGGGGGAACGGAGGCGGCCGGGCCCGGGGCCGGGGCGGAGAAGGAGGAGACCGTGGCGGCGACGGAGAAGGAGGAGAACGTGGCGGCGGCGGAGGAGTGGATTGCAAAGTATCTGGATCGGCAGGCGTGAGCGATGCGCGCGGAAAGCACGGGAGCTTGTAGTGTGGGAGGGTTGCGGCTGATAGGTGGTGGGAGTGTGTGCCTGCGGTGCTGCATGATGCGCTGCAGCAGGGCAGGGAGTATGCGCAGCATGGAGTAAGGTGGCAGCGAAAGCCAGGCTCGGTCGCTGTACATAGAGCGTATGTGTGGTGAGCCGTTCGTCTCAGCGTTTACCCAAGTACTGATCAGTGTTGTACACGTCTGTCTCGCAGTGCTGCCAGGCCACTGCGACTCTGGGTGACAAGCACGCAGCCTCAGGCATCAGAATGTGCCCCGAACTTCTACTCTCAGATCTCATGTCATAGCCAGGTGTGGGGCAGAGACTGTTTCAAAAGACGCGCTTGATAGCAGATGCCTCGGTCTATTGCAGTGTCTGCGAAGAAAGGTGATCCAGCACAGCTAGCTCAGGCATGCCAGCCTCAGGTCAACAAAGAGTTGTCATGGGTGGCAAAAAGTCATGAATGGCATATGCTGTATGAAACTGCAGATGTAAAGGTACCGAACAAAGGGGAACAAGGTACATGCTTGGGAACTATACAGGAGACAATCATTACATACACATCTTGCTGCAGACAGACTTCGGCTCCCGTGTCCTTCCGGAACTTCCATAGACGCACTAAAAGACAGAGTGGCGCACCCATCAATGTACGGTGTGTGGAAATCGATCCGTCCAGAGGTGTTTCCACAGTTGATAATCGGTGGGTGGTGAGAGGACGAGATACGTTACAGATGTATGCTCCACAAGGTGGTAGAACACACAGGTATTATTCATGAATCGGTGGGTGGTGAGAGGATGACGATCACTAATTGCTGATTTGAAGCCTTCTCAGCCTTGCACTGTCACATGACTGCTTTGGTAACACCCCGGAATCAAGTGCAATGCATCAATCGAGTGAAAGCAGCTGCAACGTACTAGGTAGATGTTGTGCCGCTACTCGGGGAGAGGTGGGTGGAGCGGGGCCCCTCTGATATTCTGGTTATCCCAGAGGCCACGTCCAATGTATTCTCGGGTACAGTTGGCTTGATGGCGAGGAGCAGAAATCGAGGCATAATATGCAGAGATTGAGGGTAGATCTGGCAGCCGGAAGATTTCGCTGCGGGGTGTGCCCTCAGTGTCTAATTCTGTTATCTACCCGCGACAACGAATTGGTGCAGACTTGTGATCTTGGGTTGTGCAGATCGCTGCAGGTCAATCGCATTGCATGCTCTGCCCTGCGATGCTCGTCACCATAGTCAAGCAACATGTCTGAGAATAAAGCTGCATAAATACTACACGGCGTTATCCTCGACCACTGTACTGTCCTGTGTATCCCAGCACCTGCCCCTCACAGTCCAAGCAGCCTCGCCTGAAGGCTGGACCACGATAGTCATTGCCTAGCTGTGCACTGCAGCTGTAAACACACCATTGGCCAGTGACCTGCTAGATCCAACGCAGCGATCAGCGCCAATCGCAAAGTCTGCGCAACCTAATCCAAACATTGATCCAACACAAACCACCTGGTTCACAGCCTTGAATGGCTCAGGCATCTCCCGTTTCATCACCGGTCTCCAGCTCCATCGAGTCTCCCTCGCCAGTATCGATGGCTGTCACCCCCAGAGCAGAAGCGCCATCCGAGAGGCTCCTGTCCTTCCAATTCCTCATCTTCCACCGCTGTGTTTCAAGACCTGAGGGGCCATGCAAACAAGATCCTATGCTCACTGCAGCACTGGACTATGTTCCCTGCCAGCTCTCACCACCATACCCAACTCCGCATGGCCTTGATATTCCACAACTGGCAAGGAGTTCACGGCCCAAGATACCTTTTCCCCATTCGGTGAACACAGCAATGACCCCGATGTGGGTTGTAGGTATGTATTTGCTGGCAGATCAGAGCCGGCCGGGTCCCTCCAGCGTCTACCACATCGGCCTCAGGCTGCCCTCTGCTTCTCGCACTGCGCTGGAAATCATCTCCAGTGCACCAGTGATGCTCTCAATCCGTGCCGGCGAGCGCCCGCCACCGCCGACGTCCACAGCCGCCCCCTCGGAGCGCGCCCGCCGCGCCTGCGCCACCCGCACCCCCTGCGCCACCCTCAGGTGCTCCTGGTACCGGTCCGCCGCTGGCGGCAGCGCAGCACACAGCGTCGCCGCCGCAGCAGCAGGCAGCGGTGGAGCCCCCGGCACACCCTTGAACAGCGTGCTCCCGACCCCACGCTCGCCGAGATGCGCTGCGCGCTGCAGCATCCCAGCACGGCCCTGGCCCGCATGGCGGCTCCGGTGTGCATGCATGCGCGCATGGACATCGGCTTTCGCCCCCAGCGGCGCCTTGCCAGCCCGCTTGCCAGGGCTGAGAGACCCGGCCACCCTCGCGCCATGCGGGTTGATGATGCTGTACCAGCCGCGGTGGTCGCGCATGTGAAGAACCATCGAATCCGGGTGCGCCGGCGTCGCTGCCTTCAGGCTGCGCGTACGCATGCAGCTGCGGTCGCCGGCGGGCGGCATGGAGTGGCTGTGGTGCAGCCGACTGCGCGCCGGCGGGGTCGGCCCACTGGCCTCTGCAACAGCCTCGACCGCATGTGGCACAGAGCCTGGTGGTTGTGATCGTGGCGGCGTGACGGACCTCCTGGAGCTGGCAGGACCGGGCGGGGCCGACGCGGCGGGCGTCAGCGGCCGTGAACGTGACTCGCCAAACGGCATGATTGTCGACTGCGGTTGCGCTGCATCACGGTCGCTCACCTGCACATGCACGTGCATGCGTGGCCCTGTTCCCACATAGATGCCGTTGCCTGACGGTGCATGAGTGCATGCACTGGACAGAACGCATCTCGAGAGATAGCTGCTTGCTTCTGTTCCCTTGACACCAGCAGCACATGCATGGAGGCAGGTGGCCCAACATGGATGAGCGACGGGGCGTACCTCACTCATGCGACGCCCCCCTGCGTCTGCTCCAGCTGCGCTGCCGCTTGGTGCTGCCCCGCCCACATGCATGCTGCTGCTTCGTGCTGCGGCCTCTGCCCGTTGCCACACCTGTGCAGCGCCAATGCATGCAACACGGGGGAGGTCCGCCAGCCCGCGGCTGTGGAGCATGCTGGGTGACTCAGCAAGCAGCTCCCGCCCGATTGCTCCAACAGATGGCCCGATGCTGCTGCGCGTCTGTGCGTCTTCCACAGCACGTGTCGCATCAGCAGCCACTGCGCGCTCTCCGTGGTCCTCCGCCCGAATCTGCACAATCCGTAATGGGTCCCCCTGCGGCGACTCCGTGTCCGCAGCCTCGCTGGCAGTCTCGCTCGCCCCCATTCTCGCCACTGTGCTGCCGCCGAAGCCGCCACACACTCCAAAGCTATTCTGCGCGCCATCACACGCCGCGCGTGCAAGGCATGCCACGCCCGCGCGCGGGAACAGCGGCGCGTCCTCCACGGCCGCAAAGCTCCCCCCGCTCTGCTGCGCCTGCGTGCATGCCCGCACCGCGTCGCCGCCGCAGACCGCCGCGCCGTGCAGCTCCAGGCCCTTGAGAGTCCGCCGGTAGCCACGGCCGTCAGCACACGGCACGAGCGCGATGCCGAGGATCGGCCCCTCCGCGGCGGCCGCCCCACCGCCCTGCTGACTCGCAGCGGTGCGCCCGGGCGTGGCTGCGGCATTCACTGGGCCCCGCATGAGAACGCCAGGCCGTATCGCCGAAGCCGCGGGCAGCACTGCTGGTACTGTCCCGGCATGCACAACAGCCGCCCCACTCTGCTGTACCGGCTCAGGCAGTGGCTGGCTGCTTTGTCTCTCCTGCCCCGCACCTGCTGGCACAGCAGCCGCGGTGTCACCTTCTGCAGCATCTGCACGTGCACGGACTGTTCACACATTCCGCGCTCTGGTTCAACCAGCACACAGCACACAGCATGCGACAGAGCAGGGGCGAGCCAGAATTGACAGTCCACATGAATACATGACCTCAGAGCAAGCATACAAGTGCATGTAGGAATTGATGCTGCGACAAAGTCAGACTGCATTGCATTGGTGAGGCCTGAGACGGAACAGCTGCAGAATTGTAAAAAAAAAAGCAGGTACACACCATCACCGCCACAGACTGACTCCGCACAGCTCCCCCCGCCGCCACTGGCGTACTCCATATCGCTTGCGTCCACGCCATCGCTGCCCCCACCCTCATCCCCCCCTCTGTCACCATCGCCCACAGAAACCCCACACACGGCGTCGTCCGTCGCGGGGGCCACCTGCCCGCCTGTTTCGTGCCCCACACCACCTACCCCGCCCGCCACGCTGCCGGCCTGCCCCGCTCCCCCCCTCGGCGTCCCCTCGCTCGCTGTACTGCCACAGCGCCCCCCTGCGCCTCTGCGGCCTGACAACTGCAGCTGTCGGCCAGCGGCTGCTGTTTGAGCCGGCCCCGCTAAGGCCGCCATGCGGAAGGTGCTCGCGCTCATAAGGTCCGCATAAAGTCTTGCGCCGGGGCGTCCCGGCCTGCCGACCCCTCTGCCTTGCCGCTGCTACGGCCGGCTGTTGCGGCCGCGGCGCACGCTGGTGCTGCGCACGCTGGTGCGGCGGTGCCGGCGGTGAGGGAGCGGCTGCGGCGCAGCATGGTCGTGGCCAGCGCGGCGGGCACCCTACGCGCTTCGGGCATCTCCCGCACGCTCACCTGGGACGCCTCTGACACGTTTGGGAAGTTCGGGATGGCCTTGTGCGCAGCAGCCTGCACATCGACCTATTATCTCGATATTATCGATTATATAGACAATTTATTATGGCAAGTATTAGACTAAAATGACCATCACGTGGAAGCATGAGCGCCCCGAGCGTCTGCAGCTTCTAGGCCATCAGCGCTGCATGGGATGCGGACACAACGACCTACCCCATGCCTTGTTGGCAAAATGACAGGAACAAGCGAACCGCCGCATCACGGGGCACCATGATGGCTGCGAGTTCGCTCATAGCCTATGAGTGGCAGGGCCTATGAGTCAGCCTATGTGAGGCCTATGAGTCAGCCTATGAGCCGCAGGGCGACAAGCAGCGGCGGCGGCACCCACCACGGGACAACTGAACGCGGGACACTGTACACAGAAGTGTAGATTCATGTACTTGCCATAGCCGAACAGGTCATTGACATCTCTACAGGCGAGCCGGGACCCAGGAGCCCGTGCAAACAGAAAGCACAGATGCAGCAGCAGTCTGGGCTGCACTAGCGCCGACAGCGGGCAGGCCACGCCGCGTACTGCGTGCGTGCACGATGGTTCTATGTGTGTGTGTGTTTGGGCAAGCAGCAGCAGACCTTGATGCTGGCGAGCAGCCACGTGCGAAGGTTGTTGACGGAGCCAAAGCACGAGTTGGGCAGGCGGCTCCATGGGTTGCAGCCCTCCAGGTCCAGGACGCTCACCAGCAGCGCCCTCCCGACCTGCACAGCACCATGTGACCTTGCAGTCGAACTGGGCACCATGTGACCTTGCAGTCGAACTGGGCACCATGTGACCTTGCAGTCGAACTGGGCACACTGTGACTTGCAGTCGAACTGGGCGCCATGTGACCTTGCAGTCGAAGTGGGCACCATGTGACCTTCGCAGTCGAACTGGGCACCATGTGGACCTTGCAGTCGAACTGGGGCACCATGTGACCTTGCAGTCGAAACGGGCACCATGTGACCTTGCAGTCGAACTGGGCGCCTGTGACCTTGCAGTCGAACGGGCACCAGTGACCTTGCAGTCGAACTGGGCACCATGTGACCTTGCAGTCGAACGGGCGCCATGTGACCTTGCAGTCGAAGTGGGCACCATGTGACCTTGCAGTCGAACTGGGCACCATGTGACCTTGCAGTCGAACTGGGCACCATGTGACCTTGCAGTCGAACTGGGCGCCATGTGACCTTGCAGTCGAAGTGGGCGCCATGTGACCTTGCAGTCGAACTGGGCACCATGTGACCTTGCAGTCGAACTGGGCACCATGTGACCTTGCAGTCGAACTGGGCACCATGTGACCTTGCAGTCGAACTGGGCGCCATGTGACCTTGCAGTCGAAGTGGGCACCATGTGACCTTGCAGTCGAACTGGGCGCCCGGTGTCTACGTTGTTCTGGGCTTGCCTTCAGACACTCGCTGGATTGTCGATGTGCACATGGGCTGGTTCCAGTTGCATATTGACCGGCTGCCTCTTTGTACCAGCACCCTCTGTTCATCCGTAGGCAGGTGCCATCGCAACCAGTCCTGATCACATCCTGCGTGAGAACGGTCGACCCGTCTGTGTGTCGTGCTTTGTGCTGTCTTGCGCCACTGAGCACCACTGATTAATTGTAACATGGCCAGCCATCCACCTCGGCCACGTTCACACTCTGCCATCCCTTCCCGACATCCAGCAGGCCAGTGCAAACCCATGCCAGCCCAGCCGCCAAGCGCACCTGGTGAAACGAATTCACATCAAACCGCTCCGGCGCCCTGATGCACTGCACCGGGCTCGCATCCGCATGCCGGTCCCCGGTCGCCGCCGGCACGTCCGGCATGTGCCGGCAGCGGTTATAGTTCGCCTCCACAGTGTACAGCAGCGGCAGCCCCGTCAGCCGGTGCAGCGCGACGCGGCCCGTGCCGTCCTTACTCGTGCCGTCCCGCTCCCGGCTCGACATGTTGCGCTCCGAGTAGTTGCACCCCGCAAAGTCAAAGTACGGCGAGTTGAGGGAGGTGAGCTTGGCAAAGAGGAGCGCCTCGATGTGGGAGGCGGCGGAGAGGGCGTTGCCGTACGCAAAGACGCCCTGCCGGTTGGCGTGCGCATGCAGGTCGAGGTACACGTGGAGGTGGCCAGAGGCGGCGTAGTGCTGCAGCAGTGACCGGATCGCGCAGATGCCCGGCTGCTTCTGCGGGCACGGGGTCCCGTAGAACCTGTGCACAGTTGCGCTGGACACCTGTGCTGGACGCCGGAGCTGGCCACCGGCCGACAGAAAGCGAGGTGTGTACGTGAAACATGAAAGCCACAGAGGACCACGCAAGCATGCTTCAAGGCTGAGCATTGGTGCTGGTGACTGCAGGGGCACGGGCGACGCTCGATGTCATACATGTGCACAGCGTCATTTCATGGGATGCAGTTTTACTTTTTTTTGTTTGTATGGCGTGCGTTGTGAAGCATACCTGTTCAGGTTATTGCCAAGCGTATCCACTCGGAAGTGCCCCAGCGCCACACCTGCATGCACGTGTGAGGCTTCTCTCTCTATCTCTCTCGCTAGTGGCATCCTTATGACCCAGGCGCATTCTGATGCAGTGAATAAGAATCCAACAGCTGCGTGCGGTCTGGCCTGAAAACAGGTGTTCACTGCGAGCTGTCCAGCGCAGGTGCTGGGTTGGTGGTGCAGCACCGTCGGGGTTGACGATGGGGACGATTTTGATGACAAACAGCCGGCGCAGCGCCCGCGCTCGTGCGTCAGTCCGGCGCAGGAGGAACAGCACCATGCCGTTGCACAGGTGGCTGGCGGGTGTCTCTCCCGGGTGCACTCGTGCCGACACGAAGAGCACCCGCTTGTGTGGGAAGTGACGGGCCGGACCCTCAATGTGCCTCATGCTCTCTGGGTAGCAGCCTGTGGCAGGCACACTTCCCACACTCAGTTACATTTGGTGCGAATTTGGTGATAGTTTCAGGAGCTGTATTCAGCGGCATGGCTTGGAGACCTGGATGCTGGTCAGCTGTGCTCGTTTCTGTTGGGAAAGTCTGGGATGGGAAACAAGGACAGACAGTATGCTCAGTCACAGCGTCCTTGGAATGAAAGAGTGCACGGAATAGGCTTTCCAGAACGAGGGAGCACCTGGAAGCGGAGGTTCGTCTGTGCTGTCATGCCAGCCGCAGTGGTCAGTGATGGTGAGCACGTGCAGCGGTCGGCCATGCAGTGTGTGAGTGAGGGTCTGGCAATGGAAGTAGATGCCAGACGCACACTGGGAGTCGGCAGCTGCTGCTGCTGCTAGCGCGGCAGGGTCAGTTGTAGGGCTTGGGCGCGGTTTCTCAGGTGTGGCGCCGTCGTGGCTTGTGGTGTCGCTGGAGGAGGCGCTGCCGCCCGTACTGCCAGCAGGCGAGGCCGCATTGGCTGCATGTGCAGTGGAGGTCATGTGAGGCGGTTGCGGGAATCGCTCAATCAAGCGCTTGAGAAAGCGGTTGTTATCTTCGCATGACCATGGAATGCAGAAGGCGAAGAAGGTTTCAGCAGTTGACTCGAATTTATGGCTGAACCTGAGAACAGATGACTCCGCCTTGGTGTACTTGACACGGCTGCGGAGTGGCACGAACTGTTGCATGGCGGTGTGCACACGGTAGTGCACACGGTAGTCTCCAGAGTAGAGCTTGGACTGATTGTTCATGTTGCAAATGTTCATGATCACAAAGTCCCCCTGCAATCGGCGCTGAAACTGATACATCATACACCTTTCTAACGGATGTCAACTCTGCGTGTCAAATGGCAAGCGTCGGACCTTATCATGCCCAGAGACTCCGAAGTAGAACCAGGACCGATGCCCTGTTTGTTGCGGTGTACCATGGTTGTCCTGGAATGTGCACAAATCGAATTCCTGCAGGCGAAGCTGTTCCGGTGAATGTAAGGACAATGCAATACGTGTTGGGTACGGATTGCGCCGAGTCTGTGGCGTACCAATGGTAAAGAGCCCTCTCTGGCGCTAGCAAGGTTGGCAGAGCAGAAATTGGCCCGGAATTGCAGCTTTCCAGCCTGCGCAGCAAAACTCACGGGCTGAGATGAGTTAGACCATTGTTCAGGAATGCTTCAGGATCATACGCGCGTCAGGTAGTGGTTTACCATGAACACCATGTGCTCCCGCTCAGGCACTGCCATGGGCATAACCGGCGATGGTAGAAGGGCAAAGTCTTCATCTCTCGCAGATCCCATATATGTGGTATATTCCTTTGAATTTTGTTAAATTGTAAAACAGTACAGCTTGCGATCGTTCAGAATGGCAGAGCGTGTACTGTTACGTCTGATCAGACGCACAAGGCGTCCACACGGCGAGGAAGGTTTCGAGATTCTGGCCATGTCACCAGTGACAAGTTCTTTTCGTGCAGGCTGGGTTGGTTCGGCGTGGAGTGAACGCTATTGTGCGATTGTGCGTGCACGCGCTTGTTCCATTGAAATCGTCTCCATGCATGTGGTGAAGCCGCTCGAGTCACAATGTATCTGCCGGTAGATCGCCAGCAGGATGAACAGCCTGCAAAAGACACCCACTTCGCGACAACAAGTGGAGCTTGGCAACGATGTGAATGGATAAGAAGTTTGACTGTGAGTAAACTGTGTGAGATGAAGGTGCAAGCACTGGTCTGGGTACAGGCGTGTCTATTGTACCGCAGGCCTAGAACATGTCGTACATTCTTACACAGAACGCGGCACAGAATTGGATGTGAGCATGCACATTGATATGTTGTCTTATGCTTGTGTCATTTCGCGCATGTAGGTAAGGCCGACTAGCAGCCTGATGGATTGGTACAGCCATGGCTGCAGCGCGGTGTGGATAAATCATGTGGCTGAACATGTTGACGCGCCAGCTAGTACACCGTCCTCGACAGTTACAACTGGCAGCAAAATTTACGTCCTGGATGCGATTAAGATGTTACAGACGATTGCTATAAGCTCACTCCACATGCAGTGGCACTGACGTGAGGCCGGCTCACATACGGCCTGAATGATTCCTGTACACAGATTGTGCAGGGGCTAGAACTCAACGTGCCGCAGCTCTGCAAGATGTAACCGAGGTCTTGTCGTGCCTTGCCACGGTCTTCGGATCAAAACTGACCGATGGCCAGCCACAGCCACCTGAACTCAACCTCAAAACTGGATATTACGTTCAATCTCGTCCTTCTGCTTTTGAAGTACCTTCTCCTTAGCAATTTCTGCTTGACTATCAATGAATTGAAGAGCGTATCCGCCTCCCACTCCCAGCACAACGTGCATGTATGGCCACCGGGTCAGAGGGACCCGCATAATAGAGTTGGTGAACAGCTGTGTACACACGCCGATGGCACATCCAGCCATCCAAACAGTATCTACCATCTTCACAAAATTGTTTCTGTCGTTACAAAGAAGTGCCCAAGTACAGGAGAATATCGAGCGGAGAAACTTCCGTTCTCAATGACGCTGCAACGACTACGCACTGGCAGCGAGAAGAGCATACAAACTTCAAGCTCGTCTCAACAATTGCTGTCACTGTGCAGCTTGTTACACTGTCAAAGGCGACCTCAATCTTTCGCGGGGCCCATCCATCGAAATATATCTAATAATTGGGGGATATGGGTACCACGTGTCCAGGACGTCAAGCCGGAAATACGTGATCTCGAGAACCCAGACCTGCTTATGCCATGAAAGCTTCCAGAAAGGAAGTTGCCATCTTCGACAAAGAATTCCATTCCATGGAAGACACGACCAGTGCCAAAGCTAGGCGTACCAAGAAGAAGTTAGCATGAATCATTCACACGAGTAGTGAGCATTGTTATGAACTCACTTGATACGTGCTACTTTGTCGTCCGCACGTGCGGCTGCGCCGGTTGCTAGCGTGTATTCGCGCAAGCGAAGATTCGTGCTTCCAGAAGAGTTTCAACGACGCTTCACCATGGCCAACTCGGCGTCCAAGGCAACAGCCCCGAACTTGTCGACAGCGGACCGATTGGCAACCATGATCGTTAAACAACCCGCGCCTTTCTTGCAGAAGGTACGCTGTTCCAGGATAATTTCCAGCTAATTGAAATAGGATCCCGTGTATACACTGAACGATCCAAGCGACGGTCGCACCGCATCTTCCACAGAGGAACGTCGCGGTGGACGCACGTTGTGTTGTTAGATCACCAATCGCACCAAGGCGACATGCACCAACACCGCATTCGTCAGATATACTGCTAAGGCACTCTGTGATCGCCGGTTAAGACGTCCTGCGCGGCGGAACCTGCTGTGCTGCAGCATATCCATGGCCGTGCCCAAGTTAAGCCGTTCACGGAGGACTGCGCTTGCAGACCTGGTCTCTTCTAGAAGACCACACCAACTCACATCTGATTACATGGAGTC
>JALKAD010000005.1:133201-147395 GCA_024500015.1 Ulva compressa | reverse complement strand
GATCTATGTCACCAACACACGATGTCCTGGTCCTGGTGCCCCTTGTGATGTGCTGCAGGCAGCCATTGTCAACCTTTTGCGGCAGCCATCTGCTGCCGCGACTCACACAGCAGCCTTCTGTCACAGTCTGTCTGTCCTAGCATTAGCTCGTGCGGAGGGTGGCCTTGGGACTTGTGATGGTTTGTCTGTTTGCCTGATGACTGCTCTGTTGCCTCTGCTGGGTCCTGGATCTATCACTGTGTAACACAGTGATAGATCTATCACAGTGTAACACAGTGATAGATCTATCACAGTGTAACACAACAGCCTTCTACTTCTGCACCTTACTGCGAGCGACTTGCAAGGGCGGTGCCCCGGCAGGCACTACATGTTGCTTTCAGCAGGCACTTGCTTTCAGCAGACCTGTACTTCCTGGCTCTCTTTCCATGCGGCCCAACCAAAGCTGTTGTTGATTCGATCTGTGCGTGCCATGGTGCTGGGTGGCGAGAAATGACGCTGCCCGCCGAAGAGCACGTGTGCGCCTTGGGTGTGTTGTTTGAACTCAGTTCACGTGCACAGGCGTACTGGGAATGGTGTCTGTTGGGCTGTGACCGCTGCGCCGAGATGGCTGGTGTTCGCCTGGGCCTCTCCACACACGGGCTGACTCGTTGCACATTTGTGTCCGATGCTGTTCCCTGCAAGCCGCAAGGCGGCCTCGGTTCCCATCAGTGATGGCCTTGTTCGAGAGTGAAATGCCTCCCAGTGATTCATACAGAGGCGCACGTCACCCCAGAATGGACCACCCCAGAATGGACGTGAACTTCCGTTGAACGATCGTGCCAGCTGATCGTGCCAGCGAATCGATCGGCACCTTGCTGTGCACTTTATCACTCGTATGCATGCCTGCCACCCGCAACACCAGGCAGCTGGAGTCTGCGGGGACCTGAAACAAGCGCGCTCGCGGTTCCCCGGTAGCCCTGAGCGCCCCGGCTACTGGTAGCGACCCGACAGCTGCACCACCAAGGCAGGCAATCAATGGGGCTGCCTCGATGCCTGCGGGAGAGTGCGAGAGAGTGCCGGCCACGGCTGGATCCGGACATAGTACTACTATAGTATGCCGTGCCTACGGCTTGGACGGGTGCTTGGCGCCATGGGCCTGCTGTGCAAGCTGGAAGCCCGCGGTGTGTGATGCCAATGCGCACTTCCCGGCGGATGCTTGCGTCACGGTGGAGGATCATGATATGATAGGTGGCACCACACGGGTGCCACGGTACGGCGCACCTGCACCTGCTTCGACAGAATTCTGTCCTGCCGTCGAGTCCGCTGCCGTGCTGTGCCATGCCATGCCATGCCCGGGCTCGACGAACCGGAATGCCTGCAGGCTTATCTGCTGTGTAGGTATGTATGATTGTGTGTGTGACTGCCGGGGAGAAGCTGTTGCACATGCTGTTGGGGTCAGTGGTACTTGGCGTGGAAGTGCCGCGTATACTCCAGTACTAGCGCATACTTGAGTACTAACTTCGAGTTGAAGCTCCCTGCAGCAGGTGGTAGGTCTGTGATGGTGTGTGTTACACAGAGATAGATCCAGGACCCAGCAGCAACGAGGCAACAGATCAGTCAACTGTGTGCAGGCACCCATGACAGCAGGTTACACTTACATGAGTCTAGCACTTGACTGTGTTGGACTCATGTTATGCATGAATCTATCCAGCTCTGGAATCAACTTGTTGGATGGAATCAGCCCACTGTGCCCTCCATGCCATTCCACTCCAGATTGCATGCAAACGGAGGCATGTACACATCTAGCTGCAGCTGCGAGCTGCACAGGGCTGCTGGCACAACAGTCTGCATTGCACAATCTGGCATTGCACAGCAGCACAGCAATGCTTACTGGTGCTGTATCTCTTAGTCCCAGGTCCAGGGGTTTCAGAGGCCACCTGCAGGCATCACATACCTGAAAAAAGATCCATAAGAGGGCAATGCATATGCATGGCACTCTCTTTGCCAAGACATTTACTCACTTTTCTGATGAATACATTCTATCTTGCCGGTATGACCAGATGGCAATTTGATGTTGAATCAAAGTGGGGCTGTCACAAACTTGCCTGGTGCACAGCAACAACCAGAAACCTGGACTGCTACTCCAGGCCCTCACTTTACAGCTGTTGTCGAGCCTGACAGTACAGGCCCCAGAACCATCATGTACCAGTCATGACGTCCATGCATGCACAAGGCATGGTTGTCAAATTAACAACACACGTTTGTACAGGCCAAGTTATGTCAAATCAACAACAAACAAGCTGGCATCGCAGTCAATATGAGGTACATGGGAGTACCGTACCGTGTGACATACTGATCTCCCTGCTGTGTTGTGTGCAAGAAATCCTCAGACAGACAGCACTGAGTGAAGAACACCACGCAATGACCCGACCCCCGTAAAAGGGCCGGTTTTACGGGGATCGTCTACACCGTTACACCACCTGACTGGTCAATTGCAATGCTACCTGCTGATTATTAGCGAAACCGGATGGCATGAGATTGACACGGAGACGACCACAGAATGTGAAGGAGTTTGGTGCTGTGTGCAGAGGAAGAAAGGAAACAAGGATTCCAGACCCAACAGGCATCGGCCACACGTGCGGCGTCCCTGCGAACAGGGATGGGAGAGCAAACAGCCTGTGCAACTCCGGCAGCGAGGGCAGCGCCTAGGGCGACATCCGCACCCCATCAACATACACCACACCAGGCACATCAGCCCATACACCATCAGACAAACTCGCATGTGGGACCCTGCAGGGAGCCACACGGCTGGGACAGCTGCAGGAAGCATGAGAGCCAAGGTCATGGATCACAACCCCATCCTGGCTGGTTGGTATGCAGCTGTGGATTGCTGACATCGGGTTCCACACAGTTCCAATTTTAAAACTGTGCCTTGCCCTGGATTTTAGAAAACAGGGCTCGACTGCCATTAGAGGGAGGCATGCCAGACTGTATTTGGAGACTGCAGTAGCAACGGTGGAACTGGCTGCAAGGATGCAGAGGCAGCCAACAGAGTGCCAACGTCAACGCGGTTAGCTCGTTTACGGTCAACAGTGTTGGTGCTGCATGCTATTCAGCAGACAGGCTGCCCAGCCACCAGCCTCTCATCGTGATGTATCATATAGCCCAGGCAAAGCCATGGGCAGTGCAGCTGCTTTGCAGGCGCAGGTGCGGTGAACTGTCAGTGATACCCAGTCATCACTGTGCTCAGTGCTCACTAGTTCTCGAGCCTGTTCCAATGGTAGGTGGCCTTCTTGTCACACGTAGCAGGGCGGAAGTATCACAATGCGGCAGGTTCGCATCAGTGCCACGCCGTGTGGTTTCAGTCAGACTTTTGACACACTGAGGTAGCTCCTGGTGAAGCAAGAGGTTTCCAGTCGCCCCTTAGCTTGCTCCACATGCGCTCCGCCCAGTATGATCAACGCGAGAGTCTGGGAATCATCGGTGGCAGGCCAATCTGGCACGGGCAGGGCTCCGCTGTGTTGCTTGTTGTGATTGCTCGAATGCCGCACACAAGCTGAACCAAAACAGCTCGCTGCAGGAACTGCCAGGAAGCCGTTCGCCAGCCGCGGCTAGCCGTTCGAAGGCTGCAGAGCGAATGTACGTGGCAAGCCGCGGCATCGATGGTTCTGAACGTCGGGAAGACAGAACATTCGGCAGCGACAGGCCCATCAACGCATCATAAGCACAGCTGATAGAATGGCTCATTGCTGCTGGTCTCCGGCACTGATACTGCGGGCGAGCATCAGCAGGTCTCTATGTGCACTTGTGTCCGTGAGACCCGCCGCAGTGGATCTCGCGCGTAGACTGTTTTCCTCGTGATATCGTGATGTCGCAATCAGTGGAGCAACGCATCCGTGCTCTGCAGCAAGAAGCATATATACGGCTACTTCGTGTAGTGTGCGCGCAGCCATACAACTGGGTACATCTCCTGTTCTGCCTGCACCGTTGTTGCTGACGAGCCTGCCTCGATCAAGCCCATCCTTGCAGGAGACAGAGGCGCTATTGACCAACACCAGGAAGCTCCTTAAGATCAGTCTCGACGAGCATTCCACCTTCATGAAGGAATGTAGACCTGGCGGAAGGTATTGCTTACAGATCCCGCAGCAGCAAGAGCAGCCGATGCCGCACATGCAGCAGTTTAGGCACGTCTCTGGATACCTCATTCACTTTTCATATGTATCGCTCTGAATCTGTGCAACGTCACTCAAGCTCTGCGTTCGACATCCCTGCAGCGTCGACCTACAGACAGCCTGCTCCGTCCGATGAACACGCTTGGCACCTATGCCCGTGTGTGTCGGCCGATGCGCACTCATCAAGTAACAGTTGGTGCAGAGGTCAGTCCATGCAGCCTATGAGAAATTCTTCTCAAGCCCACATGCCCAATCCGATGATGATGCCACAGCATGAGATGATGGAAATGCAAGGCTACGCTCCTACCCACGGCGGGCAAATGATGGCCCCTGGTTCGCGAGATAAGGTAAGAGGCTGCTACAAGCTATTGTCACGATTGGCGTTGTCGCTGGGGAGAAGCAGTGACCTCTCCCGATGAGCACCTTTTCATCATGAGCAAGCAACATGCTGCCTTCCCGTGACAATCAGGCCTTTGCAGGGATCATGGAGGTAGCATCGTCTGTCAAATTTGCCGGTGTGACGGTGTGGTGATCACCCAAGCGTTGATCAGTGGCTGGCCACCTCCGGTTCGGGTACACCTACCATACGCGGCCCAAACTATGCAGACAAGCCGTCATGTGCATCAAGCACTAGCCTGGTTTCTGCACGTGCGGACGCGCAAAACTCCTGCTCTTCTGAACCAGTGCAGGAGGGCTAGCACAGCCTCGGCCTGAGCAGAACTACGCCCAGACCCCATTGGTAGGACCTGGCTTGACCAAGCCATCAGTGTATGGCCACACTCGCACAACAGCGGATGAACCCATCGAGACCCTGTCTATATCTTGCAAGAACTACACAAGCCGCAGGTCCAAAATGACACAGCAGCATCAAAAGTACATGCTGCTGCGGTGCTTGCATCACAGATCAGGCAGCAGGTGACCTCCACAGGGCTGCAGTGCTGGCAGTGATACTTGCGGGCCCAGCGGTGCACCCCGTCTTGTTTAAGCTGGGGTGTTACAGGGTGTTGCTGTATCAAAGGACAGAGCCAGCTCGCCCGATCAGGTGCACCAGAGTTGGTGGACCATGCCCACACAGTGGCCCGGCCTCAGCCAGGCAGGAATGTTCATCAGTTGCATGCTATCAATAGTTGTAGACTTGATGTGGTGATGCGTTTCTCCTCCAAATGTGTCCGCCAAACACGGTGTAGGAGCTGTACGTGTGGTGACGTACTTGGACACTTGCCTTTAGCTGATCAGTGAAGTATCTGAGTTGTGCTGATCACCAGATGATGAGTTTCTGAACTCCTTCTTCGTTTGCAAGTGTGTCTCGTGCTAACATGGGGTCGCCTGTGTAACTAACTAGTCATACTCCTGCAAATGACCCGTGCTATCACGGTGGGTAAGCATGTGCTTTAGCACATGCAAGCCACCCTCGCTGCTGCATGAGCATGGTGGGTGATGGAGCTGCACAACAGAATTCTGGTGCCAATGAAGCAGCATGCAGAACTCAAATGATGCAAGGGGTGTAGGGTGTTCAAAATCCAATTCAGTGGAACAGCGGTAGCTGCTAACAGTGCTTCTATCTGCGATCGGTCGCAGTGCAGAGGTACAGACCATGGGATATGTGTGTCGCTAGCCCCCTGGGCATGCCTGCAGCGGCATGCTATCTGTGCACGAGCCGCATCCTACTGCATCGAGACTTGCGTGAGGCTCCAGAGGCAGCCAACGTCGACCGTGGCGTGAGAGGTCGGCTGTGATGCTGTGGCGTGGGAGATTGTTTATCTTGGTGGGGCCCGCTTTAGATGCGCTCGTAAGACCACCATTGATGATCACTGCTTCAAAGAGATCCTCCAGCAACATGTATATGTCAGCAGCATCATGCATGCTATATGCATGATGCTGTATGAAATCGTCACAAATTGACTGAAGCTGCAGCTGGTTGCTTCAGTTTATTGACACCGGCCTTGGCCATGGTTAACCATGGTTTCTGTGTTTGACCATTGCTATGCATGCCTGCCTACAAGCTGTGCTACTCTGTGAAATATATATGTACTTACCCCTGTAATATTTCTCACATACATGCAGCTCAGAATTGGCATCCTCTCCGGAAACCAGAGATTGCATGTGTCCTCGATGATTGCCTTGCTACGCTTCCCCAAAGATGTCCAATACAGCCTGACCCCCACTCAAGAAATTTCCTTCAGACACACCAGTATCTGTTGTACAACTGTCTGTCGGAGTTTTGGAGCGTGGACTGTGCAGGTGTATCTTGTAGCTGTGGGACGTGTACATGACCTTTGACAGTGCCTGGGATACGCTCGCCCTTAACGTTTCTAACTCACCGCAGAACCATGCTTTGTATAGCGTTGCGGTGCTATGCTGTGCTCTCTGGGTTCTGGGGCCGTATGCTAGCAACAACTCGTTGTGTGTGTGTGTGTGTGTGTGTGTGTGGTTACAGAGTCGGTATGCGCTAGTCATGCCAGTGGCACATCCGACGCACTACCTCACTGACTCAGCAACCGGGCGGAGTCTGCCCGCCACGGCTGCCGTTCCAGACACACCAGTCATGATCTGCAAGCCCATTCTGAACAACAGCGCGTTGCCTCTACACAAACCTACACTCAGTTCTCTTTTCACATTGGTGATGTACTGCGCCCGATCCTGTATACCACACTCGACAGCAATATCAGCGAGATACTTCAGATGCGACAGTGCACCCTTGCTCAACCTGCCGAATGTCTCATGCGACAACGCAACAAAATCGTACGCATGCGGATTATAGCGACGATAAGCAGCTGCCTTGTGCTTATCGCGCACCGCCGCCGCAGCGCCATCCCCACGGGCTGCCGCTCTGCGATACGTCTGCGCCACAGGGTCAATCACAGACACATCCGCAATGCGGAGCTCGCCGCTGGGCGGAACACACAAGATATCCCCGATTTTGTCCGCCTCCGGCACCACACCTGAGGCCGGCTCGGCATCATCTAGCTCCTCTGCCTGTGCATCTGCCCCGCGCTGCGGCTGACCCTGCCCCTCCTGGCCTGAATCCCTGTGATCAGCACCCTCCGTTGCATCGTAGCCCACATCTGTGTCCCTGCCCGCAGCGTCTCGCCCAGCCACTTCTGTGTGTGTGTGTGTGTGTGTGTGTGAGGAGGAAGCCTTGGCCGCGGTTGAGACAGAGCTGCAAGGAAGAGATGCTGCACTGGGATTGATAGCAGACCACTGCAAGGTATTCCTGATGTTTTTTTATGGTGTCGCGGTGGCCCTTGACTACCTCCTCAGCCATGTGTGTGTGTGGTTACAGCGTGTTGGTATGCTCTAGTCATGCCAGTGGCACATCCGACGCACTACCTCAGCCATGTGTGTGGTTACAGAGTCGTTATGCGATAGTCGTGCCAGTGGCACATCCGACGTACTACCTCAGCCATGTGTGTGTGTGTGTGTGTTGGCTTGAGTGCTCTCCAAGTTGAACGACTTTAGTGATTGCATCTGGATTGGAGCCCCTCGATGTAACAGCGCATACAGCGCTAGCTGCAGACAGCTCATCTGTTTCAGTCGCATCCACATCTAATTGAGCAGGGCTGGAAATGTATCGATGAAGACAAACCACCAGCTCGTCTTCGTGAAACTAGTGCTGAACCGGCTGCAAAACCGCTGCTCACTTTTGCAGCCAGACGAGCTTGCCTCGTGTTTGGGTCAGCGGTAAGTATCTGCCGCCTCACTTACCGCTGACACAAACACGAGGCAGCCAGATGTGGTACATGTACTGTCGGGATTGTTGTAGCACTGCAGGCGTGAAGAGTTGTTGTCGGTGACACCGCTCCACGTTCTTTGCCACGTTCAGGTGTGGGAGCCCCATGATGCACCGCTGCCTGCATTCATGCACGGTCACACGTTTGGGCATGGTTTGAGGACACACGCATTTGCTGCATGGTGGGTATCTGGCTCGACCGGTGATGCATCTGGCTCGTCGACGATGGTGTAAGTGTTGGGGAGTGTCCCGCCGCCTCTGTCAGCCGGGGTGTGTTGGCTATGGTGCACGGGCATGTGTGCGCTGGGCAGTCCTTGCCTCACACACGTACTGCGCAGTATGGTTTGTTTGAATGTAGACGTGAAATAGCACACAGCAGCAGTACAAGCGGTGCATTGACATACACATGCGAGTGCCGCCATGGTCACGTGTGCGGGCTTTGGTGATGTGTGACCCTATTCCAGCCCCCCCCCCCCCCCACTCCTATCGACTCATTTGTGCTCTCTGACTCTGAGTCCTGCTTCCTGTCCGCCCCTCTCCGTAGGGGTGCTGTGGCCGATGCCCGATTGGGTCTGGCGTGATACCCGATTTCCTCTTGTAATTTTAATTTTGTTTTCTATTCTTTATACACAGATGCTGTGCCCGCAGCCTCAACAGTGTGTCAGAGAGAGCTGCACTGCCTGGGTGACTCGCAATGTGGTATGGCATGTAACGAGCGATGCAGGAGCCAAGCATGCATTGAGGGCCAATACAAGCATTGATGGCCAACACAAGCATTGAGGGCCAACACAAGCTTTGAGGGCCAACACAAGCAAGCAAACAAGCAATATTGATATCGAAGCCCAGCAAGCGGCTGGCAGCAAAAATGCAACAACCCATCACCCACAATGCACCAGTTGACCCAACGTTGTATGTGAAATACTAGAAAACCTACCATGGCAGCTGCAGCATTTGCAAATGGCCCGTTCCGACAGAACTCGCACCGCGCTGGTGCATGGTGGCCATGGATTTCGGACTCGCCATTGCCGCGCATGCTGTTTGCTGAGTTGTCTACGGCGGCGCTCGCCGGTAGCTGGCGGCGGTGTCCATGCTGTGCACACCTGCGCCAAGGTTGTTGACAGGTGGCAGCGTCCGTTTGTACTGCACATGGCTTTGGAAACATTCACGTGTTCCAACCGGACGTACCGCGGCTTCCACGTGGGATCTTTCTCAGCTGCAGCCGCGCTAGCCGGCTAGTCGATGCTGAAGCTTGCGCCCCCGTTGCGCTGTGTCGGGCAGCCTCACCGGCTGCTGCATGCTGATGCTATCTCGAGATAGCATTATGGAGCAGAGCGCTAGAGCGCTGCGGCACACGCGCGCAATGAGGCGATACGCAATGCGAATGAACATGCAAGCAGGTGGCCAGCTGCAGTACTAGGAGGCAGCCGGTGCACCGAGGTATAGGTACGTACCTCGAAGGTACCGGCAGTTTATCGCCGCAGTACTACGTATACTCGCCACACTGTGGCACGCGGTGGACCATCCCACGTTTGATGCCTGCCAAAATGCTCACAACCTGGTGACACTGGGTATGCCAGAGGAATTGTGGTCAGGGTGACCGTGCAATTCCTGTTCGCTCATATAGTTTGCAAGCGATGTCCATATGTCGCAGACCTTGAACAACATTTGCGGGCGCCGAATCGAGTCGCCCGGCCTGTGCTGTGAACACCGGCATGTCTTGCTGTGAACTTTTCGCACTTCGCAGCGGAGCTGGCCGGGATCCGAGCGTTTACAGGCGGCCCCACCACGGATCCACAGCTGGCAAGACCGGTGCCGATGCTTTGGAACTCAAACGAATGCCAGCGCTCGGCTTTGCTGATACCTGCTCACATGCATAATCTTGTGTGATTGCGCCAGGGCATCTTGCGTTGGCATCTCGTGAAGCGTGACAAGAGCACTGCCACGTGTGCACGCGGCACGGAGATGCGCGCCGCAAACGTGAGCACCGCGCGAGGTTCGCATCATCGTCGCCTGAGCCTGCCCGGGACCCGCTGCACCACTTGCAAGCTCACCGTGCATAGCGGCACGCGCCGCACTATGTACATAATGAGGCATGATGTGATGTGGGTGGCTATTTGCAGTGGTCTATTCCTCACATTGTCTGCCTCTCGCGCCGGTCAAAGTGTTGCAACCCAACCTATAGCTAGCAACGAGGCTGAATTCTGCCTCATCACGCAGACTTTGACTCGGGCATTCACGCAGTAGGCCTTGAACCGTTACATATCGAAAGCATACGCTGGCAGCAATGGTGTTGAGAGGCCTCGTGTGCGCCACAGCGCTGGTCGCTTGTGCGCACGCCCAGCTGTATGCCGCACCTGATGGCGAAGGTTCGGACTGCTCCACAGGCAGCCCCTGCTCATTAGAGACCGCCCTGATGTCTGCTGAGAGCGGTGGATCCATCAAGCTTGCCGGTACGCGTATGAAGCAGATTGCCCTTGCATGAAGCAAGTCGGGATCATCCTCGACTGCCGCATGCTGCTTGACTACTGCCAGCGCCCATGGATACACGTGGTCCGCCACCTGCATGGTAACTGAAGCTGCATTGCAAACTCATCCAGCTGCGCAAGGTGCCAGAGTTGCGTTATGTCCCGCCGTGCTAGACCGCAGTCGTACTGGATCCAGCAAGACGTAACCATTGCGTTGAGACACGGCGGCTGATCAATGCATCAACATCTTTATTAGCACGCACTCTTAGCCTGGAGAGCACGGCACAGCTGCCCACTTTGCGGCATGCTTCAGCAGTGCTGATAATTGCATAGGTCACGTTCGAGCAGTGCCCGGCAGCGCGACGCTGCGCCTTCTGGCATGCACATGCTGTTGCGGATATTGGATCACAGAACTATCCGCAGCAACGTGTCATTACTCTGCCATTGTAATCGATGCGGTGCCGTTTTCATTTTGCTTACCACTGGGCGCCCATTGGGTCAGCATGCAACCTGGTCCGACTCGCTGCGGGTGCAGACTTAGTTCTGCTGACTCGCTGCACGCGCCCTGTGGAGTGCAGTGTTGACGAGCTACACACTTGAGGCTGTGGGCGCAATAAGCCATTGCCCAGTTCTGCAGCTGCGCCACTATGGCAACGTGCCCAATTGCTTTGAAACGGGTGTTCCGCAGTTCCGCAGGGCTAGCAAGGAGCGTCAGCTGGATGACATTGTGTAATGAGAGCGCTGCAGGGCACGGGATTACGATTGGTGCAGTGCCCTGTACTAAGAGTAGTCCACGCCATGTCATGTCACCACGATTAGCCCTTGACCAGCCCTTGCCTAAATCGCTGCTTGCATCCAGTCCCTCAACATCACCACACCACCGCAGACAGATCCTTAGACAATACCCATCTACACCATTCTGTAATTGTACACACTATGCTGCTACCTTCCAACAGCACCCTCCCCCCCACCACTTCGGCGAATGCGCTTACTGATATGTAACATCGCATGCGCTTGTCGCCAAACCCCATCGTCGCGAGACACGGAGCCCGCCCTGTTGTGTGATTGTGCGTTGACCCATGTTTGTTGCCCCAAGCAAAGCAGCACGAGCTCCGCAACGCTCAGCCACTCCACCCGAGCCGCATCAACCCACCCCCACTCCGCACCCCCATGCAGGCGGCGAATATACCGGCAACTTCGTGGTCGGCACCGCCGGCCTCTCGCTCAGCCCCGCCGGCGATGCCACGCCGACCCTCGTCGCCGCAAACACCGTCAACGACAACGGCCAGAACGTTCCGCTGATCATCGCCGCCGCAGACGTCTCCGTTGCCGACATCGCCGTCACCCTCGGCCCCCTCGAAGAGGACCTCGGGCAGCGCGACCTCGGAGTGTTTGTGACACCAGGCGGCGGCGGCGCGTCGCTATCGGGGCTCACAGTGACGCGCGACAGCAGCCGCACCGGGTTTGAGCCGGCGGAGGGGCCGGGCAGCCGCGGCATCCTCGTGTTTGTGGCTGACGGGGTCGTCATCGAGGGCTGCACCGTGGCGGGGCCGTTTGAGGACGGCATCCACTTGCCGTCAGTCAACACCCAGGTACGCCCGCAGCACATGTTGACAGCCACAAGCCCACAACCGCAAGTCCCACAACCCTTCTTGATGGACCACACTGTATCGTCTTCTGCTCGCGCACGCTGTTCATGCCCGATACCCGCCGTCCTGCCCTGCCGCGATGTGGAGATGACAACACGGCAATGTGTCCCATCACTTCAGGATGCGCATTGCCTAGGAAGTGGGATCCCAGCTCTGGCACGCAGCCCAAACGCGTCTCCTTGATCAGGCCCCCCTATGAAGTCTTTGCAATCATGTTCCTCCAGAAAAAGGCCTGCATCCACCGCTGACCAACCAAAAACAAGCCCAAAAAACAAAGCGCCCCCGCTCCGCCCCGGCCTGCCATCGCCCCTCCTCGCCCCGCCCCGCCCCGCCCCGCCCCGCACCGCCCCGCCCCGCCCCGCACATTGCTTCCCCACGCTAGAACACACCCAAACGGACACAGACACACCCGGGCGCCGTCGTGCAGGTGCTGGACACGACTGTCACCGGCTCGTCCCGCATCGGCATCGTCGTCATCCAGGAGCTCCCGGACTCGGACAACTCGGGCCATCTCATCCAGGGCGTCACCGTCACCGACTTTGGCGTCGACGGCATCCAGATCCAGGGCGACGACACGGTCGTGGACGGCGCGGTGGTTTCCTCCAGCGTGCCCGGCGCCGTGTACGGCGTGCACGTCTGCGCGCCGGACCTGTTTGACGAAGACGGCGACCAGGCCATCTGCGTGCCCCCAGGTATGGCCACGCCTCTGGCACACGCCTCCTCGGACGTAGTGTCCTTGCGCGAGACGACTATCGTCTCAGGCTTGACCGTGGCAGCACGTTCGAACATACATTCGCTGGCGAGCCGCGCACTCGCTCAAGCCGCTGTGTGTGTCATGCGATCGTGCCGCTGCCGGCAGCAGCCCGCATTCCCCTTTCCTTCTCTGGCCGTACGTGGATACTGGCAGAGTACTGTCATTGCACTCAGGCACGTCATTCTGTCAACCCTCGCAGCTGCGCCGCCTTGCCTGCAGAACTGTGCCAGTGCATGCAGGCTGCCTGGTACCATGGTATACAAGTACCATGATAAACCAGTCAGCCCCGTATGCGCACGCGGGCTGGCAGAGGTCATAATTGTGTGAGCTGTGCGGATGCCGTAAACACAACGCCAACTTGACAAGTAGCGGTGTGGCTGCAGTTTCGCCGGTGTGCGCCCCGGTAGACGCCTGCGTGGCGACCTTTGACGCGTGCGGTGGCAACAGCTTCGCGGCCGGCACCGCGGGGCAGTGCTGCGACGAGGGCGACGAGTGCCGCACGAAGAATGAGTTCTACGCGCAGTGCGTGCCACAGGAGCGGGAGCTGCGCGAGGACTGGTCCAACGTCGTCACCACCTGCAGTACGCCGCACCCGCCCCTTGTGTTGCCCTCCCCAGAGGTGTTGGGAACCGGGCCTGTTGAAAGGCACACAGCTTGTGTAACTCATATGGCCAATGCTCCCCCGCTCCGACTGCGCCTGTCTTTTTGGTTCTCATGTTGCTGGGGGGAGGGAACCATTTTGCAGGCTGGCCCCCAGCGCATGCATGCTGCAGCACGGCATGTCAGCCGAGCGTTGCGCTGCTCGGGTGTGCCAGGTGGCATGTGAGTCCAGGCTGAGCCTAGCCATATCTTGAGACGCTCGGTTTACCAGGGCCAGCGCATGCAGGGACAGACAGCGCTGACGACGTCGTTCTCATGGACATTCAAGTGTCCGGAGACCTGAAGCAGGACATCGTGGCGCCTGATGCAATGCCGATGCCCGAGCCCATGCCCGAGCCAATGCCCGAGCCCATGCCCGAGCCAATGCCTGAGCCCATGCCCGAGCCCATGCCCGAGCCAACACCAGAGCCCATGCCCGAGCCTGTGCCCGAGCCAGAGGAAATGGACGAACCAGAAGCGACTGAGGAGCCTGATGCAGAGCCGGTGAGCATCTCCGCCAGTGACACGAGACCTGCACTGCAGCCTTTCCACTGCAATTGTTTTTTCAAGCCACATGCTCACCCACACCCGGGCCTCAACAGCTCGGCAACCCAGTCTGTCATTGCAGCTTGCATGCACTACATCTGCAACATGCACGTGCAGCCGCGCCAACAGATCGGCTACGCACAACGCATGCACCCCGCTCTCCCAACCGACGCTGTGATCACATGTCTCTCCGCCTCACCGTTTGCCGGTGCCGGTTCCCGTGCTGCGTCCGTGCGTCCCTCCTCAGTGGCAGTTCACAG
>JALKAD010000005.1:112734-123889 GCA_024500015.1 Ulva compressa | reverse complement strand
CTGCCCGAGCATCGCCTTCTGGCCCTGCACGAGGGCGTTGATCGCCCACACGGTCGCGCTCTGCGCCGCGTTGTACGTCGTCTCTTTCAGCGTCATCAGCAGCGCCTGCACGTGAGCCACCGGGGCTGTCAGATTCGTCAGGTTGTCGAACGGCTGCTGGTTCAGGGTGCTGCATCACCGCGGGCCCAGTCTGCGTGCACGCTCACATGCCGCCTCGTTGGAGCTGCCTGACTGAATGTGTGAGCTGCTCATTGCACACATCATCAAGGTCACTGCGAGTGTGGGATGGACAACGACTGCGATCCTGCGACCCAGGATACAGGCAACAGAGGGCGCGCATGGGTACGCGGCGAGCGGACACGTCACACACGGCGCTGTGTGTGTCAGCGGCGGTGATGGCAGCCAGGGCATGGGTGCGGGCAGCCAGGGGGGGGGCGCACGGCGAGGCCCTGGTTGCGGAGGATGTTCTGCTGGCAGAGCTCGTTGGAGCAGAGCACGCGGATGAGGTCGGCGGCGGCGGCGTTGCAGACGGGGCCGACCTTGGGCGCGAGCATCTCGAGCAGCAGCGGCACGCCGTTCAGGCGGTAGATGGTCTCCATGTTCATGTGGTTGCCGTGCGCGAGCACGGAGAGCGCCTTGACGACGGTCACCACGAGGCTCGAGCTGTCCATGCACGACCGCAGCAGGTCCAGCAGGCGCGGTATCGCGTTGGCCTCGCGGATCTCGTCCTGCGCACACTCCCCGGTCGGCGTGCGATGCGGCGTGCGGCGTGGCGTGCAATGCGCCGTGGCATAACTGATTTACATGGCTCTTGTCGGCGTGCGATGTGGCATGATTGCGTTCAACCGATACATGTAATGCATGGCTCAGGAAGTGCAGCAGTTGGGCTGTCACGTGGGGTTTTCCTGTCTGATTAGTATTAAAAATCACACTGAAATCACCATAGTCACCACGGGAATGGGTGTAGTGACTGGACTGTGTGTGCTGTTTGGGGTCGCCGCTGTTCAGCATTGGATGTGGACGTCCAGTGCATGGCTGAGGGATATGGCGGTGTGCAGGTGCTCTATGTCAGAGCACACGGAACAAGGATTAGGATTGGGTGAGGTTCAGCCGATGTGAGGGGCACGTGGCAAGTTGGTGCCGCACCTGGCCTGGCTTGTTCTCCTTGGCGAGATCTGATAGAGCTTCCGCTGCAGCGCGGACAGCGAGGGACCCCGGCTTCCCATTGAGCATCTCTGCAAACCCCCTGATGCCGCCTGCATGCCATTGGTTCGACACGTGACGAGGACTCGCGAGTGCGTGTTGCCGGTCATGCCATGCATGTCGCAGACTACTCGGGCAGTCCTGTCAACTGTTCACGGTAGCCTGTGTCAGTTGTGAAACCAGCAGCATCCAGTGTACCTTGTACCTCTTTGACAGTACATGGAGCACCGCTTGCACCCACAACTCGCATCGGGCAAGAATGGGGCATGCCAGCACTGCCGTGACTAAATCTCTGCACTCTCCGAGTGTACTCGGAGAGGGAGGCGGGGCATGGGGGAGGGGAGGGGGGCGGCACACCGGCATCGCAGATGGCCTGCTGCACAGCACGGTTGCCCTTGGCGGCCTTTGCCAGCGCCCGCGCTGCAGCGGTCGCGACCTCCTGCTCCGGGCCAGAGTCGAGCCACCGCACCATCAACGGTATCGCATCATTCTGTAGGATGACCGCCTGAGCCTGCAACCACATCCGCCTACTCTCAGACCATCATATCATCAGCCATACAGTCACTCACCACCACACCACATGGCCGCTGACATCAGCAGTGGAACAAGCAGGGCAAGCAGTCCGCAGGGGCGATAACAGCATGTAAATGGTGGTGTCAATCTGGACCAGCAGCTGCTGCAGCACACGTTCACCAGCGCCGCTATCACACGGCCAGCGTATTGTTCCCCAGCTCTGAACCCGGACAGGGCCCGTGGACACACGATGCAGACACGCATCAGTACTGTATGGATGAAGCAGAGCGACGCGTCGCTGCGGCCGTGTGGGAGCGTGGGGTGAAGGAAGGAGAGGTCGCACCTCTCCGTTTTCATAGACGAGGGCGTTGATGACGAGGATGACCCACTTGGCAGTGTAGGTATCATCGCAGCGCGAGAGCAGCGCGATGCACTTGGCGAGGAGGCCGCGGCGGATGGCGAGGGCCTGGTTGGCGGGGGAGTTGCGGCACACGACGGCGAGCGCCTTGGTCGCGATCAGCACCGTCGTGTGGTTCTCCGACTCGATCAGATCCACCATCTCATGGAGCAGCCCTGCAGCCACAGCACAGTCGGCACTGTTTGTCATGACATGTCATCGATGCTACTGTGCGGCAGGGGGTCCGGCAGGTCACCCCTGGGCGCCTGCCCAGGCAGCGGCCATGCCTTCAAGGAGAGTTTGCAAATTGGGCACGACCCACGATGAAATTGGCCGGCCAGGGACGGCCGGGGCCGAGCGGAGCCGGCGATGCAGCCCTGGCCATTAACAGATGTATGAAACCGTGTAGTGCCAAACTCCACGATGTGGCAGAGCAAGGCGGCAGGCACCCATTGACGTGGTGTGTACTGGCAGGGGCATTGAAGGCCTGCCGTGCTGTGGACTGAGAGACGGCGGGAGCACAGCGCGGGCGGCGCACCGGCGTCGCGGACGGCGTCCTGGATGTGCTTGTGGCTGAAGAACACGACGAGGATCTTGGTGGCGGCCTCCTCGAAGCTGTCCTTGAGCAGCGACGCGAGCAGCACGATGCGGTTGACGAGGGCCTTGCCGCCGACGGACCACACGAGGCGCGCGAGGTCCTGGATGCTGTGTAGCAGCCGGAACAGCGTGTTGATCGCGGCGAGCGTGAGTTGCAGCTTCGCGTCCATCGGGATCGGCGGCGGCGGCTGCCCGGCCGTGCCGTGGCTGCCAAGCCCCGCAAACTCCTCGTCGATGTCGGCGGGCCTGCACAGCGCGCTTGCCCCGCTCAGCTCCACAGCGCAGCGTATGCAGCGGTGCTGTGCTCAGATGCAGTGACCACTAGATGTTCTGGTGACTAGATATTGTGTGGTGACTAGATGTTGTGTGGTGACTAGATGGGGTGGCGACTAGACGTGGTGGACGGGATGGGGAGCACGGTTGCTGCTGCGGAGGCCCAGCATCGATGGCAGTGGCAGGCGGGCGTCTGGCGGGCTGGGGCTGGTGCGGCGAGCTGCTGGACGGCTGGAGGGTTGCGGGTGCAGCTCTGCGGAGATATGGCGAAGATATGGCGAACATATGGCAAAGCGGTGCAGGTTTGTGGAGACCCGGCGTGGGTCAACACATGCAACGACTGGCAGCTGGTTGTGGCTGGTTGCTGGGTTCCAAATGGATGACAAACGGGGAGCTTCAAGGGGGGTTGCTGAGGAGATGCAGGCAGCGGATGATAATGATGATAAGCAATGCGGTCCACTGATGTTGGAGGGGGTGACGGGGCAGGTGGTAGAGAAGCTGGCATGGGTTGGGATCATCCATGCTGCAAATCTGCACACGTTGGTTCAGTACACTGAAGGGTGGCAGGGCAAGTAAGTTGCTGCGTGCCTGGGTGGAGGCCAGGTGAGACCGTCCGTGCTGCAAACACAACTCCAATCAGCACATGGCAGCAGAGTAATCTGCAGAGGCAAGACCGGCACGACTCAACCCAACTCAACCCAACACCCGAGACCTGAGGCAGCTTGTCCACGCGCTGTATGTATGAAACTGCCTGTCCAGCTGTGCAGCCGACGTAAACATGGCTGAGCTGAGATCGCCGCAAGCTTGGAACAGGATTGCAGCAATGCAGCGCCCCTTGCATGAGTCATGCAGGTACCATGGGAGCAAGCACAGCACTGATCGACAGAGTCACGTAACACGACAGCCACAAATTGTGGTGCCCCATAGGGATTCGCCGACAGGGGCCAGGCAAGTACAGGTGCTGCTGCCAGAGCGCCATGGACGTGACCAGTATGGACAGAGCACGGACAGAGCACCATGGACGTACACATGCAGTCACATTTGTGCAGGCTGTGTCAGACGTGACAAAAGGTGCTGACGACGCATGCCTGGCACACGGCATGGGGGTGATACACGGAGTTGGTACACCCCAATCACATCACAGTCTCTATCGTATCCATAATTCTATTTTTTGCAGACACAAATCTAGATCAGATCTGACAGATCCTTCCACTGAATCACATCTTGTTTCATATGGCCATGCGCATCATACGCCACACACCATGACAGAAACCTATCTGGTCAAACGATCACCAGGTCACCCACCCCGGAGCCGGCGGGCGGCTACTGCGGCCGAGCGATCCCCTTGTGGCTGCCCCCTCTCGTACGCAGGAGGTACACGGCGTAAGACAGAACCAGCGAGATGCTTGTCAGTTGTGGCAGGCAACACCGGGACCTGGAGGCACACCGATCCTCCGACGCCTCCGAGATGAGCGTCGTGCGGGACATCGCCGCGTCGCCCTCGAACGCCGCAACGCCCGGGTGCCGCTTCGCCGTCTGCATCGCGTGCATCGCCGCCTTGAACACAAAGTTGTCCGGCCCGACGTTGCGCATGAGGTCCCCGAGCATCGTCACCAGCGCCGCCTGCGACGAGCCCGCCGCGACCGACGCCACGTCGTCGCCGCCGCCGCCGCCGCGCGGCGGCGGCCTCGCCGTTGCCGGCAGCCGCGGAGGCGGAGCCGCCGCGGGCCGGGCCGTCCAGGCCGCCGCGAGGTCCTGGACCTCGTTATCGGACAGGCAGAGCACCTTGGACACCAGGTTCTCGACGACGCCCTCGGAGTGTGAGATCTGGACGCGCGCCTTGGAGGACAGCTCGCAGAGGTACGAGATGAGCACGCAGGACGCCTCGTGGATGCTCGTCACACGCTCCTGCACACCACCAGGCCACCCTGAGTGCACTACCCACCACCGTCGCCCCACACCCTGCTGCACACGCGCAGCGCCCAGTCATGGCCATGTATGCTCTGCCGTGCAACACTGAGGTCACGCAGCACTGTTGCCTCCTGGCGGCCCCGCATCCAACCGAGCGAAACAGTAGGCTGTGGGCGCCCCTGCACCCAAAGCAAAGCAAAACAGCAGGCTGTGGGCGAGACAGCAAGCGAGACAGGAGGCGAGACAGGAGGCGATGCAGCAAGCGATGCAGCAAGCGAGTCAGGAGGCTTTGGGCGAGCAGTGGAGGGCTGTCCAATGAGTACAAGGTTGAGCCGGGGCCAACAGCTTGCATGCCCCTGAAAAGCCCAGGCCATGCCCCTCCCCCTTCACCCCCCACGCCACAGCCCAAAGCCCAGGCAGTCATGCTGCAACGGCGCTGCCGCAGTGGTGGAGGTGCGCACAGAGACGTCAGCCTCGGTCTCCCATTCGTGCGCGCGGTACGCGAGCAGCTCAAGCACGAGCTTGAGGCCGCCCATCTGAAGCACGAGGTCCAGCATCGTCTTGGACATGGCAAGCAGTGTGAGCACGCCGGAGAGGGCCTGCACGGAGGTCGAGGACACGGCGGGGTGCGAGTGGCGGCGCAGCATGCGCACGATGGCGGGGACGCCGACGCGTAGCAGCATCATCTTGTTGATCTTGCAGTCGCGGATGAGCACGAGCAGCAACACGCTGGTGTGGTCCAGCGACGGGCAGCGCGGGCCTGAACGCAGCACGCATGGCGTGTGCTGTGGCCCCGCGAGGCCGCGGTGTGATACACCGGCAATTAACACAGTACAATCGAGGATGTGACGCATGTGGCGTCCGTGTCATGCACTGTGGCTCGTGGGCACCACATGAAACAACAAATGACACCTCTGTCTGGCAATGTGGGAGCAGCTGTTGTGGAGGCAGGTGGGGTGGGGGGGGTCTATTCCGTTGTATGGAGACAGGTGAGTGTCTGTGCCACAGACACTGTGGATGCTGGTGCTCTCTTGTCAGAAGGGCAAGTTCCAACATGCATGACCGGGCACGGCCACGTTGCCCGCTGCTGCACGGGCTGCTGACCCAACCGTCGTCCGGGGGCACACGAACTAGCAGCGGACGTGCTGTCGGCAGCACCGGTGGAGTCTCCACCAGCAGCTTTCGCTGATCAGACCAGAATGTCGCACCTGTGTCGAGCATGGAAAAGAGAAGCGGCATGAACGCCTCGAGCTCCACGAGGTGCCGCGCGACGTTGCTCTCCACCGTTACCAGCGTCACCAGCACATACATCACCTGCTTCACAGCGCTGGCTGCCGCACTCAGCTCCCCCCCGCCCTCGCCGCCCGCCGCTTCGCCGTTCCACGCGTCCGGACTTGCCGGCTGCGCGCCGCCGCCGCCGCCGCCATCGGCGCTGCGGTCGCCCGTCTGTGAGCTCGCTGGTGTGGCTGAGGTGGCGGCGGTGCCGCCGTCGGTGGACGGCTGCGACGTGCTGGGCCCGCTGGGCTCCGAGTCCGGGGACGCGCCCGAGGGCACCGGCGGCGTCGCGCCGTCAGCCGTGCTTTCCCACGTCGTCACGCTGTGACACCGCTGCAGCGTCGCTGCGAGCGCGTCGAGGGAGGGCGGCGTCGCGAGAACGCGCCGGTTTGTAAGGTTCCTGCAAACGACCAGTCATGAAGACAAACCCTTCAGCGACCCGCCCAGCTCTGAAAACATGCTAAATCCACAGGCCAGGACACTCTGCCGTGCTCACAGCGATCGTGTACAGTGATAGCTCTACAGTAAGCTGGTCGGTCGACACTCACATGTCAGATCCCCTGCACGTGCAGAAGCAGTTCGGGGGGGGGGGGGGGGGGGGTGGGGGGGCAGTGTGGAAGAGCACCTACAGAAGACGGCCATGAGGGCCGTCAGCGCGTCACATGCCTCGTCGATGCGGCCGCGCACGTGCTGCGCATGCCGTGTGGGCGGCACGCGGGCGATCGTGTCCAGCGCGGACACGGCCACGGCCGTAATGCCGAGGCTCGACATGGCCAGGTGGTTGTCCGGTGAGCCGTTAAGGAGCGCCGACAGAGCCCGTGCGCATGCAATCAGCGCATCTGTCTGTGCCTACACACCACCAGGGCCCCGTGTCACCGCACCACCTCAACCTCACCACGTCAACCGCACCCGCGCTGCCCAGCAGCCTGCTGTTTGGAAACGTGACGCGGGTGCGTGTCGGTGCCTCGGTGCCTCGGTGCATTCCCCTGGCACCGGGTGCGTGTCGGTGCCTGTGGGATCCCCTCGCCCATGGGAAGCCCTCGTAGACGATCACGTGCGCTCAGACCGGCAGAAACTCTGTCGATATAGATGCACTGCTGGCGTTGGAAGAACGATGCATGCCGTTAGATGCACAGCCGCTGTTGTGCCTTTCGCCCTAGCATACATCGGCCGCCTACGGCTGTGCGCAGGTGTGGCATTGGCAGTGCAACCACATGGCGCCCGCAGGTATATGCAGCTGTGTTTTTGACGGTGCGAGCACAACACAACACAAATCGCGCAGCATGTCCTTCAACACTGCATGCCGTGTTGCACGCGGCTGCGTTGTGAAAATGGACACAGTGGCTCTCTGGACAAAGTCGCCAAAGTGCAGCCCTGCTGGCTCAGGGGGTACACTCCCCTACAAAATCTCCCATAAACCCCTTAACCCCAACATCGCGCCAAAGCCAACAGGCTGCCGGTGCCGCACCAGCGTCTCCGCCTCGTCCGACTCCACCGCCACCTTCTCCGCGAGCCCTGCCATCGCCGGCACCAGCCGCTGCAGCACCTCCTCCAGCCGCAGGTAGCGCTGGTTGTCGGGGCCCCCCGCGGCGAGCCGCCGCACGAGCGCCGCCGTCGCCGCCACCACCGCCGGGCTGCCGTTGTTGACGCAGCTGCGGAGGATGATGCCGGGGTAGCACTGCATGATCGCGGCCGACGCGCCGTGCGAGGCATCGGCGAGGGCGGAGAGGAAGCGCAGCGCGGAGGCGGTCGCCTCGACATGCTGCTCCTCGTCGCTCGGCGCCACCATGCTCGTGCCGCCGCCGTCCGCGGGCCGGGGGGCCGCCGTCTTGGCCAGGCTCAGGCTCGACAGCAGGTCCACCACCTGCATGCATGCTGCGGTCGCATGCTGGCTGAGACCTGATGATGCATCACGAGGCCTGATGAGGCTGTAACACATGCAACACATGCATTGTAATCAATGCGCTGTAACACATGCACATCTGGTTGTACCATGAGCATGCATATCGCCTGTTTCAGATGACTCCCCGCCCCACACCGATTGCTAGGCAGCACATGGCTGCCGTTGTGCAGGCTCAGATAACTGCCCTGCCCGCTATGGATCACATGGCTGGGCATCAACTCCTGGGTTGTGGTGGCAAGTCGCTGTGGTTTGCACAGGCGACCGGAAGGCTGCTGTGATGTCAGCATGATCTTGTGCACCGACGATCCCAGATGTGCACAGTAGAACGCCCCCGAGTCACGCAAACTCACTGAATGTGATCGGCGGTGGTGACCATGCAGTCATGCGCACTGCTAGCCACCTGCCAGCCATCCAGATGCATCCCTGGAGGCGCAGGCAATGCATGGACGCATGATTAGTTATTGCAGGGAGGAAGTGGCAGGCCAGTAGCGCACCTTTCCCACAACACCGGACTTGAGCAGCTCTGTTCGAACGCTCTCGTACCGCTTTGCAGCGTCACCAAGCAGCGTCAGCGTGTTGCTGACTGGAAGGTGCTGCTCCGAGTGCTCCAGCATCCGCTGTAGCAGCACCACCACGCAGTTCACCAGCGCCTCCGCATCCGCGTCCGCATCCGGGCCGACATGCGGCAGTGCCAGTTTGGCCAACGCAGCGCCCATGTAGAGCGCATCACAGTCCGCCGTGGTGAGTGTGAGGCTGCTACTGCCGCCCATGCTGGTGCCCTGGGGGCTGCTGTAGCTGCCTGCATTAGTGGTGCTACTGCCGCCATTGCCGGCCGTTCGCGAGCCGCTTCGGGCGACGAGATGGTCGAAGAAGGACCGGAGGGAGGGGATGAGGTACGATGTGACGGACGAGAGAGTGGCTGCTGCTGAGCAGCGGATGAAGCAGACGGCGAGGATGGCTGCTGCAAGGCCTGGGCACCCAGATGTATCTCCACTTGCCAGGACACGGGACAGGCCCTCGGCTGTCGAGCTGTGCAGGATTGCCTGCAGCAGAGTTTCGATGTGTACACTGTTGTATTGCTGCTGTGCATCAATGGCTGGCTCACGAACGTGCACGATGAGGGCTCTGGATGCAGTGAATGTGTTTGTGGCCTTGTGGCTGCAGTTGCACACTGGACCTCAGCCTCTATGCAAGCGTCGTAGCAGGAGCAGTACAACTATTGGTGATCGTTTGCAGATCTCTTGTGGGGCGTGCTGATGCGCGGACGGAACCCATGGACAGGAGGTCAGCAGACTGTCATAAACGTGTCAGGATGCCGCCGTTGCCTGTATCCGCTGCCCAGGATAGACTGACCCGGATTCAAACCGATAACCTTTGAAAGTGATACAGCGGAGATAGAGCAGCGGCATCCGATTTTTGAGCTATTGCGTGCCTGAAAAACCATGCTTCGGCCCCTCTACTCCCCAAGCCAAATGTTCACACGTTGAGTGAGGATGGAAGTGACGCAGCATGGCAGGGCCCCCGACCGAATGCATGCCGAGATCATTATTCAGGTCAGAATAACACTCATTGGATAACTGAGTCCGCGGTCACAGTCGACTGTGGGCCTCGGCACAAATCAGTTCCCGTCAGGGACGGAAGCCAGCATGAACAAGCTGCGCTCGCGGAAACGCAAGACACACGAAAGACATGGCATTACAGCAGTCTGGCTTGATGAGATAGTGTAATAATCAAGAAGCATACCTTTGCCGGCGTCTCAGAGTTCATGCACATACGCAGCAACGCTTGCAGTCCAGATATGTACGGCGACATGTTGCTGAAGCCGCTATATTTACCAGTCCACTCATTAACTTGATCCATAAACGCTTCATACTGGAACAGCGCGTCGGCCCGTGCTTGCGACTGAGATAGCCACTCGGTAGCGGTGTTGAGTGCAACAACGCACACGACATCTGTAGATGTAACATCCTCCGCAAACACAGTGATCTGCCGCTCAGGAGATTTAACGTTCCTCTCGCGCTTGTAATGGTCAAGCAAAGCGCTCAGCACAGCTGCGCTGTCGGCCTCAGTAGAGAAATTCAGGTAGTGCCCGAGCGAAGCGAGGTCGCTGCTAGGGCCAGAGGCGGAATCTGTATCAGCAGACATATCACCATTGGCCCCATTTTCATAGAGCATAGCGCCCCCTATACGGGTGCCATCGTATGTTCACACACTAACGCTCTGTGAAAGAGCGAAACGCAAGACCGTAGCGTTGCTGGCACAAGCCATGCACAAGCATACAGAGACATGTGTGCAGAGAGGAACAGCGTATCTCGCACTCTTTCCTGGCATCCGTGGCATCGTTGCAGGTGCCTCACTCGGAATGGCATGCATCTTACTCATTCACACGCACGGACTACCAGCTGCTCGCATGCCAGCACTGCGCTCCCTCTGTTTGGCACAGGCACTCACACATATTTCTGCTTGTGCAACGCGGCTGTTTCGCTCTTGCATTCAGGATGTCGTCCCGTGACAGTTTAAGATGGCTAGTAGCGGGCAGTTTCGACGCGCACTGGACCACACCTGCATGCTGTGGGGCCAAACAACGCCAAACGCAAAGCTCACAGCATAATGTATAGATATTGGAGAAGCCAATTTGAGCCTGGCATCATTCACGAGCGTGCTCAGCCGACCCGCGGCACTCGTTCCGAGCGTTCAACGGTCACATTTTGAAGACCAGCGCCAGCTCGGCTCGTTTCAGGATACCTTTGAAAATGGTAACGCACAAATGACTTCCCGCAGCAGCGATCATTTAACTGCTGTTTCCTGCGGTGCACAATTGCCCAGCTGCGTGTTGCTAGCAAACCGTGTCGATGGAATTCTTGTTCAACTGCTTTCGCAGACATTACAGGTAATGGATGTTATGTAGGCTTTGACCCTGCACACAAGTCTAGGACAAGTAAAGATCGAGCTTTACATTGATCATGCTCCAAAGGCGTGTCAGAATTTTTTGGCTCTATGCGCCAGCGGCTACTATGACGACACTCGATTTCATCGTAATATTAAAGGATTTATGATTCAAGGTGGTGATCCCACGGGGACTG
>JALKAD010000005.1:34371-49324 GCA_024500015.1 Ulva compressa | reverse complement strand
CGAGATCTCGCTCTCTGTCGGCCGTTGCTGAGCCATGTACATGCAGCGGTTTATGCAGCGGTCCTGCTACGCGTGCAGCAGAAGCACGTGCCTCTGCTACTAGTAGTAGTACGCATGCATCCACGCTTGCATCCACGCTTGCAAGGCCGCCGCTGTACAGCAGCGCCTGGCCCTCTGTGCACAAGTCGTTGCACTGCATCTGCTGGCCTGTAGCTGCTGGTTCGTGCACAATGTAGTTCATTGGCTGTGAGGGCTAACTGTTGTCAGAGCTGACTGTTGTGGGAGTCACCAACTCTATGGATGGGCTGCTGAGGTGGGTAGACGAGCTCACGGGGACCATGTGTTATCAGCACTACAAATGATTTCCATTTCCGAGGTAACACCATTGCAAGATGGCCCCTGGACACAAACAATCCGGATCTGGCCGAGTTGTCGTCTATAGCTAGGTGCGTGCCCTCCTTAGCCACAGGGCAAGCTGCAGATCAGGTTGATGCCGCTCGATCCCAGCCTGCCAGTGGGTGTGTTACACAGTGATAGACCTAGGACCCAGCAGCGCCGAGGAAACAGACCAGGCAACACGCAAACAGACAGAAGGCCCACCGCCAGCACCAAGGCTACTCTCCGCACGAGCAAATGCCAGAACGAATTCGTTCGAACTTGCGCCGGAACGAAAGCAAACACACACATGTGCATGCACACACACACACACACACACACACACACACACACACACACACATATACACACAAACAACGCATGAACCGAGCGCAGCACCACGCAGTACCACACAGTCCACGCGCACACCACCACAGTCAGCATGCTCCGGGCCCACTGCCAGCGGCGGGCGCCGACTCGACACTAGCAGTCTACACGCGCGCGTGTACGGGCGCGCAGCCGCGCGCTACGGCCATCTCCGAGGCCGCGAGGAACCGGTCCCAGGGGCTGCTGCCACAGCTAGCCCGGCAGTATACGAGCGGTGTCCGGGAAGGGGGGCAGAGGAGAAATGGCGGAGGTGTGCGGGCGAGAGGGAGGGAGGAGGAGGGACGGGGGCGGGGGGGCTGCAGGGCGCAATGGGCGCCAGTGGGTGTGGCATGCATCAATTTTAACTATCACACACTTGCACATGCTCAAGACAGCCGCTTTTGCTGGGACTTGTGGGGGCTGACAGAGCCGGCGCTGCTCACCATGACACATGATGTGCTCTGTGCAAACAGGCTGATCTTGTCCCGATTGTGGATGTCTAGCACCGGTGATAGATCTACGACTCAAACTCAGCAGCGCCGAGGCCACATTAACAGAGCAGTGAACATGAACACAGACAAATCATCACAATTGTAAGCTTCATGGCCACCGTCTGCACGAGCAAAAGCAATTGGCTCAAATGGAACGATGGACCACTTGGTGCAATATTAATGTGACTCAGTGCAATGTGAAAGCTTGAACAGATCTAGAACAAACACACGTAGAACGTTGTACAGAACTAGATGATCACCGAAAGCATGTATACTATAGTATCGTTGAAGACTCTCGGAGGAGGGGCCAACATTCGGAGGAACCAACACTGGATCACCTGCAGCACAGACCTAGAGATGCCCTCATCTGCCGCATATGTATCTGGCTGAGGCTCGTGTTGCCATGCATAAGCTTCAGACGGTGGATTACGTGGAATGTAATCGCACTTATGGTGGGAGTGGCGACGGTGGACCGAAGGACTCTGGCCTTCGGTGTCTACAGGGGTCTGCAGCACTGCTGCGGACCGGAGGCTGTGCAGAGATGGAATGTTTTTAGGCTGGTGCGAGCAGCAGCTCGCCACGCAGAGTGGGTGTTCGTTGCTAGTGCTTCGCAGCTTTCAGCTAAGATCCCGCCCGCCCGGGCCCATTCTGTTGTGCAGATTTAGATGATCCAGAGGAATCCAAGTGCTCCACGAGGCGTCTCCGTGCAAGGGCTGCTGGAGCGTTTTTCTGTGACCCCCCATCGGATCGGGCCCATGGCCTCTCTCTCAGCGGTTCTAGGCAGTAGTGGAGCTCCTCAAGGGGTGGAGCCTCCGGGCACCGGTGTTTACTCAACACCGCCGTCGTATGACCATAATAGCATATGTCTGGTTTGTTTTCTCTGTGTTACACAGTGTTACATCTAGGACCCAGCAGCACCGACGCAACAGACCAGTCAACATGCAACTTGTCTTGTCTTCTCTGTGAGTTAGTGGAGGAAGCACATCAGCAACCTTCAAGTCCCAGACCTTGCACATAGCAGACCCGCGGTCGCATGTGCGCGGAGCGGCACGTGAGGCTGGCGCGACCGCTGAGAAGGGCGAACGGCAAAAGCACGACAAGTATGGCGCCATCACAGGTGCCGCCCAGTTCATCCCGCTCGTGCATGAGACGTATGGCAGGGTTGGGCGGGATGCGTACCGCTTCCTCCAGACAATCGCGGAGATAGCGGCGGGACACGGCGCGGTGTCCAAACGCACTTTTCTGCTGAATGCCATGCGCGACCTGTCCACAACATTGTGCCGAGCGCTGGCGCGACAAGCTAGACTCGTCGGGCGCGCGCTGCTGGCGGGCCTTCCTGTCCCCACGGACGGCCTGCCGGCGCTGACGGGCCATCGCGCATAGGCTTGCGTCGTGGCCTCCCCCCGCCTCCGCCCGTTGGGCTCTGATCCCTTCCTGCCCGCGCACGACCGCCATTTCTCCTCTGCCCCCCTCCCCGGCCACCGCTCGTACAGCCTGGCTAGCTGTGGCTGCAGCCCCTGGGACCGGTGCCTCGCGGCTTCGGAGATGGCCGTAGCGCGCGGCTGCGCGCCCGTGTAGCCTGATGGTGTCGAGTAGGCGCCCACCAGTGGGCCTGGAGCATGCTGACTGTGTTTGGGGTGCGCATGGAGTGTGTGGTACTGCGCGGTGCTGCGCTCGGTTCATGCGTTGTTTGTGTGTGTATGTGTGTGTGTGTGCATGCACATGTGTGTGTTTGCTTTCATGACAGCGCAAGTTTGAACGAAATCGTTCTGGCATTTGCTCGTGCGGAGAGTAGCCTTGGTACTTGCGATGGGCTGTCTGTCTTTTTGCGTGTTGCCTGGTCTGTTGCCTCGGCGCTGCTGGGTCCTAGATCTATCACTGTGTAACACATAGCAGACCTCCTCGGCCCCTGGTGATGGTGGCAACTGTGTCAGTCGGCTATGCATGCAAACACAATCACAGTTCCTCGGCTAGGCTAGCCTTTCGGGAAGCTGAAATTGCACACATGAGCACATGCACGTGGTTCTCGACATTCGATTCAGCTGAGTCACAACGGTTGGCTACATGTAGCAGTCCTACATGACTAGCTCGTGGCGGTGGGGTGCGGAAGTGTGCGTGTGTGTGGATGCGTGGGTGTGGTTGTGTCGGCTGTGTAGGTTCGTTGTGGCTTTTCTCCCGGGACAGTTGCTGCTAACAATTGTTACTGTTGTCTGCTGCATCGCGGGAGTTTTGGCTGTCTGCTTTCCTGCTGTTGCCCTCGCTGCCGGGCTCTTGCGTTCATCTCCGTGTAACACATGACTAGCTGTACAGCTCAGCAGTGCCCGCTACCGGAATGGTCCAGCTCTGTTGAAGGACAATGGCCGGAGCTCGAGCTCACGATTTCTGCGTCTGGGCACATGTACATATACATGCGGTATGCGCTGCATTTTTTAGCCTTCACTGCTGCCGGTTTGTCCCTGTGACATTCTACACTCAACGCGTCGACGTAACCATTTACGTCCACGTACCCATTTTGCTCACAAAGGCTACGACACTCTCAACTGCCTCGTACGCGCCTCCGCCTACCGCCGGGAACAACGCACCAACATCAATCCACCTGTATCGGGATGCCGCGGGTGGACCATTCGGAGGCCACCACGGACGCTTGTGCGCAGCGACAAGCAGACCGCACATATAGGCTGCACGTTTCACCTTGGCTTCAGTCAGACTTATACCTAAGTACGTGGCAAGCTTCGTATGTTACACCGAGATCAACGCAAGAGCCCAACAGCGCTAGCGAAGGGACCAATTGGATTGCAACCGAAAAGAAAGCAACCGTGGCGAGCTTCACGTGTCCAGAAACGGCAAGATCAAGGTGAGAATGCGCATACTAATGCTCTACCTAGCGACTGGAAGAACGCAAGCTTGCATCTGCAGCGGTGTGCCTTCGTCAAAACGGGCGTTTATGAATTAAACTTGACAGCCTCTTGCAATTGATATCATGTTAATAGCTGACAACATATCATAGAAGATAGCCCAGGTAGGGCAGCATGCGCTGACGGGGGTTCGAATTCAAGGCCACCTGTAGGCTACAGCGACATTCAACTCGACGCAATTGCAGCTGCAGTCCTTTCATCGTGAAATGATTGGCTTCGCAATGGCCGCACATCTTCGATGACTCGTTCATCGAACTGCAGCCCAGCTGTAACACACGCCTCTGCCACAGCTTCGACTGTTGTGAGCGCATCTACGTATACTTGTGTGTGGCCGGCCTGTGAGCCTTTCGAGCCCCGGATCCTTGTTGCAATTGAATTTCAGGGCTACCATACATAGCTCCAGCACCGCGCATGCAGATCATGCCTTGGCTGCGTGTGTTACACAGTGATAGATCTAGTACCCAGCAGCGCCGAGGCAACAGACCAGGCAACAGACCAGGCAACAGCGCCGAGGCAACAGACCAGGCAAACAGACGTTTACAGACAGACCATCTTGGCTGCGTGTGCGGTTGCTGCATTGCATTTGAGTTGATGGATATGTACGTCTTGCTGCTGGCCACCTGCTTGGATTCTTTTGCTTGCTTGCTTGCTTGTTGCCATCGATGGTTGGTTGCAATTGGTTGCGTCAATATCACTTTGATTGTCAATATCACTGTCAATATCACTTTGATTGTCAATATCGCTGTCAATATCACTTTGATTGTCAATATCACTTTGATTGTCAATATCACTTTGGTTGCATTGTGTCAGCTACGCCCACAGCTACACCCACAGCGTAATTACATAGCCACTGGTTAGTACTGACTATATACTAGTAGACATGGTTAGTACTGACTCTATACTAGTAGACATGCGTCCAGTGCAGCTGCAGGTGCACTGTGTACTGTCAAGGAGGTACTGTGTGTGCAAAGCGTTGCTTTGTCATACATGCATGCATCTGTAGTACTAAAGTAGTCAAGTGGGTACAGCATGTGGACTTTGCAGATGTGCTGTGCACAATTAATAATGTAGGCCACTAGTGTCACCAGACACTACTACCACTGCCTGTTGGCTCGAATCAGGAAGTGTGGCTATATATATATCCCAGGCCGGCGCCGCGGAGGCACGGGCTCCGGACATTGGCTTGCTACTCGGTACAACAGGCGCCTTCCTGTCACATATTGTATATACAAGATTATACAAGCCGTGTTCCTCACAGCCTGAGGGGGCTGATCATGCAGGGCCACACTCATGAAGTGTGGGCCAAATGCACTCTGAACTCCATTGCACCACTGTTCCTTTCTATTACATGACTGGCATGCATGCAGTGTGGGACTCCTTCAGCTGACCCCAACAGCAAGGCCCTGCCCCGGCGCACCCCACCGCAGCAAACTGCACAATGCCAAGACTTACAATGCCAAGACTTACCTACCTCATCGGCAGCGTAGCGGCGCTTGCATGCATGGGCAGCTGGCCGAGCGTCCGTGCTGAGCTGGACGACTACTGCCTCTCCATCAGCGACACAGCACTGACCCAGTTGGCGAGCCGCGACGGCGCCTTTGAGTTCGAGGACGGCTGCAGCGGTGCAGAGGACTATGTGATCTGTGACGCACACGGCACTGGCGGCCGATGCAGTGACGAGCCGTTGTGCACGCCAGACATCATTGACACCTCAGACAGCTGCGGCGACCTCGATCAGACCTGCTGCACGAAGTTCTACGCAAAGCCCTGCGACACCTGCGAGGAGGTCGTGCTCAGTTGCGCCCAATACTGCACAGAGGACAACCCGTCCCTGAGCGCCACCACCACCCCCACCAGCCTGATCCCCACAACGGAGCCCTCCGAGAGCGGGGATCCGGAGGAGAGTGACGAGCCTTCACCCGCCGCCGCGCTTCCCGGCACGACTGCGCTGCCAGTGGAGCGTGACGGCACGGCAGGCAAGTCGTGCGGCTCCGGCTGCGTTGCGGTGGTCGGCGCGACCTGTGCTGTGGCCGCTGCGACGATGCTGTAGCTGCTGCGCGTGCGATGCCTATGTGTGATGCGTTCAATCGCAATATGTTGCAAACACAGTGCACGTCTGCATGCACGGCCGGGCCGGTGGAGCGCAGGATAGCGTTGGCCTTGGGCGGCTGCCTATGCTATGTCGCTGCCATGGGTACGCGCGCTGACGTGGTGCCTGGTCGATGGTGGGAGTTGCTGATGTGATTGTGCAACGGCTGTAGGGGAGGCGCCTCTGGTGTGGCCTTTGCACGCTGTGGACAGCGCGTAGCCTACACATCATGATTATATATGAACCAGCTATTATATATGAACCAGCATCAGGGAGGATCGATGTATACCATCCAGTTTGCCTTTTACGGTATATCTGGCTTGCTTGTTGGGGATTCAATAGCTGTAAAAGTGTAAGGATGAGCGACAGGAGGTTGTTGTAAGCTTAAGCGGTTCCCGCTGCATTAAAAATAAAATAAAAATATATATATCGGGAATCACGCCACACCCAAACGGGCATCGGCCACAGCACCCCTGCGAGCAGGGGCGGAAGAACGAACAACACGCCCAACCGCAGCAGGCACAGCAACACCATACCGGCATACCTATGCCGAGATATCTCCGATGCGGTTCTGATGCGGTTCTCCTGTGAACCACATGTACCGTGCGTTGGTGGAAATTTTCTCACGTGGGCATCTATATATACACTGGCTCATCACCTGCTCGGCGCTACACTGAGTGACCTCCTGAACTGAGTGTAGCTATAGATCATTGTTGTGCCAAATTTGAATGTGGGCATGTGCAAATGTGCACAGCATGCTGCTTGCCGGCTGCTTTAGTCTTGATATCAGTTTTCCATAATCGGAGTTTCTGATGACTTGAAGCAATAGAAGGTTTCTGCAGAACTATCGGATTGGTGCGTTACACAGTGATAGATCTAGGAGCTAGCGGATTGGTGTACTACCTGGACGCTTGCATGGATATGTAGCCGGCAAACGCGGTGGAGATGTAGCCGGCAAACGCGCCTACTTGTCATGTGTAGGTGCGCATTGAACTCGACGTGCGCAGCATGCGCAAGCTCCGGCTTGCTGCCGGTCGCTTGCAGAGATTTGGCTGCCTGCATTTTAGCCAATGCCATCATTGCTGGGCTGTTGCGATGATCCGTGCACGGCTGTAATGCCAGTTCGGGTAGGCGACGCTTCTCGCGATATCGCTCGAAGGCGTCTCCTGCACGTGCATGTATGTTATGTGCAGCACTGCTATCGCGCGCGCCGCGGCCGGCGGCGCTATGTGTTACACAGTGATATGTCTAGGACCCAGCAGCGCCGCGGCAACAAACCAGTCAACATGCAAACGGCGCTATGGCAGCTGCAGCTTTCAACTGGAAATAGCTGCTGCTGATCAACGTGAATGTGGCCTGCACGCCGTGTACAGCTATGCCGAGGGCCGTCGCATCTGGGAGAACTTTCGAACATATGTTGATCTAGTACTAGTACTAGCAGCGAGATTCGGAGTGTACACTCCGTCATCATATGTTGTTGACACTGCGGCAGTGTCACTGTGCATGCCTTTTCTGGTGTATTCCTGCATCGCTGTCCTCTGTGTAACATACCATCTGCAATTGCTCTGCGGCATGGAGCTGTGGCCTGTCTGCGAATCCGGATCCGGAGGTCTGCGTTGATGTCTGGCGCGGACTAGGACGTCGTTTTCATGGCTACCGCCACTGATAAGGTAGTGGCTGACGTCCGCCGGCGCCCTTTGGAGTCGTGTCCTGCTTGGGTGACAAATCTCAGCGTCTCGAACGCGGTCGTCCTCACGTGTCGATCTTGTTATGCTTGCCTCCGCTGCAGCAGCTGATCACTCGAGCTGGTCACTCCAGCTGCCGTGTCACACGGTCGCACACACCCAGCAATTTGCTCGCGACCGTGGCAACCGTGACTGCCGCTGCGAGCTCTGTCTTGCGCTCGAATCATTCCCTGTCGGCGAAGTTCGCTGCCAGGTGCCTGCGGGGCTCTTCCCTATCACATGTGCGGGCCCAAACGGGACGCATGGCTCCGCCGGCCCGGGGCAGCTGCTGCTTCGAGCTTGCTTTCAACCACCTGCCGGTCCGGTGACATTAATGCACGTGTGGGCTGCAGTTGGCATGACCCGGGGCCCACATGCTTCGCAACGTCGAAGTCCGGGATTGCATCACCTCGAGGTCCTGAGCAGCTGTAATGGCGATCCTGCCCCGGCTGTGGCGGTCGGGCCCCTCGCTGCCCGCCTCAGGAAACATTTTGGCCCGTGTGGCGATTCTGGTAGATAGTCACTCTACCACGAATCCCATGTACATCGCGATGTACATGGGATTCGTGGTAGAGTGACTATCTACCAGAATCGCCACAGCCCGCCATCTGCCCTGCGCGCGCAATGCGAGGCAATGTCCTCGGCCCAGTAACCCAAGTTTTTCGTGTGTCGTGCATACGGCCAACTATGGTGTCCCTCTCATCTTCGTCTCAGCTTCCTGGCGATGCTGTTGCGTGGGCGAATATTTTCCCTTTGTACTGCGCAGGCGATTCTCCTGCGCGGGCGAATATGCTGTGCAGTATGGTACAGCAGCTGCGTCCCCGTGCATGCCTCCTCTGTGAGCGGTTGTGTGCGGCTGATCCGCCCGAGCGCAGGTGGCGGCAGGAGCATCTACTGCTGCCTAGCTATAGCCCTTGTGTTCACCCTTGCCCCTCTGTGTTATGGTGTTGCCTGCCTCTAGCTGCAATAACATATTCTGCGCACTATATACAGCGGATCACGCGTACGTGGCTGCGCGTGCTGCGCGTGCTGTCGTTTATAACGTGGCTATGTGTGCTGTCGTTTACATGCTTTCCCGGCCACACCAGTGTGGGATACTCAGGCTGTTGCGACTGCGTGCACCGTTCCTTTCCCGGTAAAATACTGCAGCTGCCCTGCGGTCCTTTTTCGTCCACTGGCAGCCCGCTGGTGGCCTCTGCACCTTGCAGTGTGCGTGCATTCGTGAAATCCACGGCCTCCCGAGCTTCTGCCTGCTCATCTGCGCCTGAGACTGTGCCTGCTGTGCGGCTGCGTATGTGCACGGTCCATGGTCGTCTCAGTTCGTGTGTGTCAGCCTGTGTATGTGGTCGTCTCAGTTGTGAGTGTTGCGGGAGCCTGCGTACTATAGTATGGTCTGCGCAGCAGTCCCAGGCGCTCCGCGGGCCTTTCCGACAGAGTCTGCTTGTGGGTTTGTGCGGGTTGACCATTTGTCCCCCCCTGTCCGCAGAAGTGCTGTGGCCGATGGTCGTTTGGGCTTGGGTGTGGGTGTGGTGTGATTGAGCTTTCGTTGTTTTTTTGGTAACGCAACAGGCCTAGGTTTTGCAGCAAGCTGAATGAGAACCCAGGGGCGTCTTGCATCATTCTAGGGAGCGCTTGGGGCTTGGGACTCTTTCTCACACTTGCGCCAGCGCCATGCATGCTTCAACTGAATGGTGGCGCCAGCGCCATGCATGCTTCAACTGAATGGTGGCTCCAAGCCGTGCAACTGGCTTGCAACTGCTGCTGCATCTGGTACTGCTGGCAACTGTGGTGAATGAATACTCCTCACTAGTAGTGATCATTGTCCTGGCACCGCACCCCATGCATGACAGGCTCAGCCAAGCCTGCCCACCACCAGCATCCAGTGGTACTAACGCTTAGTAAGCTTAAGGGCAGTACCTTCTCACTCTTTGTCAGTGCATGGGTCGGCACCCACTTACCTCGTGGCTGCCAGTTGCAAGCCCACATGTCACATGATATGTGTATTGCAGATGCAAGATCTTCCAGAAGCTTCAAGAAATTACAATGTGAACTGTTAGTATCTCACCCACAGTCTGTGCAGCTGGCCACTTGTCTGCTCTGATCAAGCCATGTGCCGCAGGTTCATCGAAGCACGCCCATTGCAAGCTGTCCATGCGAGGCCACTACGACCCGCGCAACACGGCCGATACTGCTGCCAGCACGCTACACTCCCTCGCCTTGACGCTCGCCGCTGCAGCGGCGACGCTGATCATGCACAGCATGCACGTTCGTGCAGACGCGGCTGGCTCCTGCGATGCAGAAGGGTGGATTACATGGAACGTAATCTCAATTATGGTGGGAGTGGCGACGGTGGACCGAAGGACTCTGGCCTTCGGTGTCTACAGGGGTCTGCAGCACTGCTGCGGGCCGGACGCTGTGCAGATACTGGATGTTTTCAGGCTGGTGCGAGGAGCAGCTCGCCACGCAGAGTGGGTGTTCGTTGCTAGTGCTTCGCAGCTTTCAGCTAAGATCCCGCCCGCCCGGGCTCATTCTGTTGTGCAGCTGCAGATGATCCAGAGGGTTGCAAGTCTCCGCGAGGATTCTCCGCGTGTGGGCGGCTGGAGCTGCTGGAGCGTTCTTCCTGTGACCCCCCATCGGATTGGGCCCATGGCCTCTCTCTCAGCTGTTCTAGGCAGTAGTGGAGCTCCTCAAGGGGTGGAGCCTCTGGGCTCCACGTGCCTCCGGGCACCGGTGTTTACTCAACACTGCCGTCGTATAACCATAGCACAGCTTGTGCTGGGCGAGCTAGCAATGAAGGCCCCACAACGGTAATATCGGCGCTGAAGTGTACAGTGCCTGCGGGTGGACCGGGTCGGAAGGCGGTTGCGCAGCGGACAGTTCATGCCCCTCAGACGCCACCAGCAGCGTCGGCTGCACTGCGCAACATCGATGATGGGTGCTGCCTCGCAGTCAACCGCAAACCGTGCGCGACATATCATCCAGTAGCGTTGACATGCCTTGGATACTGTGGAGACGTGGCAATCAGCACCCCGTTTCCGTCCATGTCGACTGCTGTCCAAAAGGATTACTGCGCAAACATTGCAAGGACTTCTTTCGTCCTGCTCGGCTAGGGTCCCTCTACCATTGCCACCAAAGACGGCTGCTATTCAACTTGGAGCACAAAGTTTGGGTCGATCTCGTCATCTGCAACATCACCGGTGCCTTAAGGCTCGTGCTTTTCGGAGCGAGCATGTGCGAGTGTTTACATTGGGGGCACTGAATCATGTCAGGCCGCCGGAGCATATCCCACATGCTGCTTGCAGTACTTGACTGCCGGTTCCGCGGCATGCGAGGACTGCCCAAGCATCGTCGGCGGTTGCGACCAAGGCTGTGCCTTTGACATACCGTTGTACCAGCCGCTCGGCCGCACCGCAGATCTAGAGCTTCTACCCAGCCCGCCCAGCGCACCCAGCACGCCCAGCACACCAACACCCGGCATGCTCAGCATGCCGCCACTCCAGCTGCAGACATCAGAGCGTGATGGAGGCAGTGCAGAGCCAACTCCCACTGGCGATGCTGATCCTGCAGGCGAGGGCGATGCATCTGCTGCGGATGAAGCGGTACCTTCTCCGCTGGCGGGAGCTCGAGGCAGCTCCTCTCGAGAGCTCTGACCCGCAGCAATATTAATGCCAACGAGAGTTTTGCGAATCTGCCACGTAGGCCAGGGGAAGCTGTGCTAGCGGCGGTGGCTGCCATGTGCATGTTGGCGTTGCTGAATGTGCTTGAAGATTCGATGACGGGGGTAGCACTAGCCAATGACGAGCCCTTGTTGCGTGAGTATAGCAGGCCTAGAGACCGGAAGGCGAGACTGTGCACATGATTGCACTGCAGTAGATTCTAAAAACCCCATTTTTGGTCAGGGTGCAGTGCGATTTGGTCACCACAAAATTGAAGGTCGCCACAAACTACCTTGGAAGGGCCGTGCATGTGTGCAGGATGGATGCGTGAGCACTGCAGTGTGTGCTGCGTACGTGCCGTGCCGTGTGCGCCGTCGTGTAACACTGGCTTTAAATTTGGGTCCGGCCCAGAGCCCACTGATGGCTGACCACAACCCCTCTTTTGTGCAGTGTTGGGGTCTCACTGTTGTTAGCCGGTGCAGGGCATTCTGTCTGGCTTTGCAAAGTGGCCCATGCATTTGCTTCAGCCCTGGGCTGTGGTTCCGTGTTTGCAATTCCCGCAGATCTATCTACATATATAGAGGCCTTAAGAATTCTGCCAGTGCCCGCGATCACGCGGGATAGTAAGGTAGGCTATTGCCACGAGCTTGGTCAACGCTTGCGGATTATCTTCTGAATAGCAGTATATATTTGAACATGTGCGAGTACTGCCACGGTGAATCATCCGTCGGTGATGCTGCAAGAAGACGAGAGGTTGGAGAGGTTGGAGAGGTTGGAGAGGATTATCCCACGTGCACGGCCGCTAGCAGCTGCGAGTAGGGCTGTCGGGTGTGGTACGAAACTTGAACACGTGAGGCAAAAGTACGTATCGGAAATGTGGTTTGAGATGGCGAAAATGTGAACGACATGATCCCATTCATGGGCTGACACGCCCAACACAGGCAAGCGGCCTGTGTGTAGCACGTACACAAGCTGCGCCATGCCCCGCTCATGCTCGAATGATCGCTTCGTGCGGTGTGCGTGACTGTGCGACACTGCGCGCTGCTGCTTCTGCTGCCGACGTGAGTTAATCATGCGGGCCGTACAGCCGGTGACCGTGCTTCTTGTGAATAATTGATTGTTTGAGTTGTTTAGTTTCCTGCTTTTTTTCCCCTGACGCTACTAAGGGCTTCATCCATGGCAGTGTAATACAGCGTTCAGTATCAAGATACTGACCTGAGGCCAGCCTGTGCTGATGCGTACGCACCTATGAGCCTGCATCAACGGCTGAGATCCAGAGTACATGCCTGTCGCCTCAAAGCACCATTGACCATGGCATCGCATATGCCATGATCAGCAGAACAAACAGTATGTTAAACAGGATCAAATGCATCAACACACCGGCCCTGCCACATGAAAAACAGGGATCAATGTTCCATGTATCGATACATGAGGGCCTCATATTCGCCAAGGGGAGGAAGGTTTCAGAACTTGAAGCACTCAAGGCTTGAGACAACCACCGTCAAAATTGGCTCCTACAATGTGCGCATATGCAGTCCACCTCCAAACACTGACCCTCTGCACGCTCTGCATGTGACCCTGCAGGGAGGGCTGTGCACGCTCTGCATGCCCGGCGAACACACTGACCCTGTGCACTGGATCATTCACCTATGCGTAGGCCTGCATACCGCCAGCGTCCGCAAGCACCGGCACCGGGCAGTTCATCATATCTGAGCAGTACTGTCACAGATTACAACGAAAAAACAAATTACGTCGTCATCGTAACGTAAGGTTGCTCGTCGTAAGATTACGACGTAATTACCGCCCAATAAATTTCGCGCCGCAAGCGGCGCACGTGCAGGGCGACATTTAAACTAAAGCTGTACCGCTCCCATGGAACATTACCGCTCGCTGCAGCATCCGCGCGCACAAGATTGGTACAGATATGCCACATCGTACACATCGTACACATATACTGCAACCTTAGCCGTGCACAACTGCCCATTTCCTCCCGTGAGCGGGCCATGGTGAATGTGTTTGATGCATTGCCATGAATCGTACCTGTGTGTCCTACCACCTTGTGGAGCATGTCCCTGTAACGTATCTGCTCCCGTGAGCGGGAAGTTTTGCAGCGGTCAGCGCGCTCTGCAGCGCTCTGTGGCGGTCGTCAGTCTTCCCGTTTGCGCGCAACTGCCCCACAGTTGCCTCGGGAATACAAAACATCGTAATTTTCAAAAGTTTGTCGCCAAGGTCGCAAAATCGTCGTCACGTCATCGTAAACCGGCCTGTGGTAATTACCATCGTCACGTAATCGGTGACACATCTGAGCAGCCCATGGCGTATGCAGGCACTGCCAACAATGCACATGTTCTCTACTGGTAAACTGGCGCGCATACTTTCCGGCACTCCGAGCCGCGTCTCCGGCCGCGGAGCGCTGCACGCACGCCAACGCTCTGCCAGTGCAATGCGATCCCCGAGCTCCCCTTCGACAACCACGCCTGCAACTGGGCGCATGGAGGCAGCCACACCTCACCCACAGCCACCGGCTCGGACGCACAGATGGCAGAGACCCACACAGCCACCCCCACCACAAACGCAGTCACCAAACGGGTACACATTGCGTGGACAGCACAGGAAACAGAAGTCGGAAGCGCAGCTGACGTGTCCAACGTTCCTGGAAAGGCACCAGGAGCACTGCCTCAGCCAGCTCTGATCATGAGTCCGGGACGTCCGGGAAATCCTGGCACACGTAGCTGGGATGGGGCGACCCCGATTTCCCGATGTCGGGATTTTGGTGGTCGGGCCCGATATATCGGGATTTATTTTCTTGGTCGGGAATTTTTGACCTGTCAAGTGGGGGCTGTAGTGAAATGGGCAAAGCAGTGTGAATGTTTGCATAAGTGCCAGATTTTGATCACTGCTGATGTCAGGAAGAACAAAATTCATGTAAAAAAAGATGATTTCAGAGCAGCACATCGCGCTCAGCTTCATCAACAGTGATAGTCATGCTCGCTGGGAGCTTGTGGAGCAGTCCGCAGCACCCAAACCACTTTCATCTCCAACTGCCACACACATGATCATCGCTATTACCGCAACCAGCGACCGCTACGACTCAAGCATACATCATGCGGAAAGTTGTGGTAAGGTCTGGGCTCGCGTGAGCGAGTGCTGGACAGATGTGCCCTGCAATTGAACTCGTCGGCACGAGCTGCAGCTCCGCTCCGTGACCATATACATCCGCAATACCGGCAACTACTTTGTATGACGTCTGCATCAATAATTAGTAGTGGTATAATGTGCCTCCGAATGAAGTACTGCGACACGACGCTTAGCGCCTTGTCGCACGTACGCCCGCATG
>JALKAD010000005.1:0-34271 GCA_024500015.1 Ulva compressa | reverse complement strand
CGGGTTTGCTGGGGTGGACGGTAGTACGCAGTGTGGCTGTGGCCAGTGGTGGTTGCTGTGTGCGGCTGTGGCGTGCGTGCCGTGGTGGCGGGGTGCAAGAGTGCGCGTGTGTGTGGATGCGTGTGTGTGGTTGTGTTGGCCGTGTCGCCGAGTTGTGGCTGTTCACCTGAGACAGTTGCTGCTTGTTGTTGCTGTCTGCTTTCGGGAGTTTTGGCCGTCTGCTTTCCTGCTGTCGCCCTCGCTGCGGGCTCTTGCGTTCATCTCCGGGTAACACTGCAGCAATATCAACCCCACTGATGCTGGGCATGCCCTATAGGCTATGCTGTATGTGTTACACAGTGATAGATCTAGGACCGAGCAGCGCCGAGGCAACAGACCAGGCAACGCTGTATGTGCAGATAGATGCATTGGTGGCAGAAGCTGTAGATGCCGGAAAAACTACTGTGGCTGCGTGGCCGTTCACAGCAACCTGCGCAAGTCCTGCAGGCCTAGCTAGTGTAGGTGCTGTTCACAACTCCTCAGAACCCCATTTCTGCAGTTCCTGTTCGCACAACCTCAGTTCTGCAATTGCTGTATGCACACGCCGTAGCACACGCCGTGCCCTTGCCGGCCTCACTATAACCTCAGTCCGGACCTCAGTCTAGCTACAACCCGCCAGCCCCCGCCATGGTATATGTCCACGTGCGACTTGACTGCGTTGAACGCTGTGGTCATTCATCTGCCACTGCGGCTTCGCGAAACAGTTGTGACCGCTGCATGCCGTCGCAGGTAGAGGGCGTGCATGCGATGCTAGGATTGCAGTCTGTCAATTTGCAGAACTATATGGAGGTATTGTTAAACAATACCGCTATAACTATAGTTATAATACTGCTAGTGGTATAGTACTACTAGCCGTCGAATAGTAGACTCCAGCTACAAGATGTGTAGTAGGCTGCGACTATATCCTGTATACGATAGTATAGCATGTGCACTTTGCAACACGATTGCGCAGTCTAGTGGTAGAGTAGTGCAGTGCGAACATGCGGCCACTCGATGCGCCGGCACATTTGATCATGAAACAAGCGTCTTTCATGTTGCGCAGTAGAGCGAGGATGCTGCAGTGTGCTGTGTTATCTCAGTGTAACACGTTGAGGTCTCGAGCGGGTTTGCACAGTGTAACATGGGTCACCTATCCATAGAAGCAAGTAGCATGAAAACATTGCCGCGGAGCGGAGGCAGCGGCCGGCGCGCTTGCCGGCGCGCTGAAAGCCCCCAGACCCCAACAGCGACACTGCCCCTCTAGAAACACGATTCTCTAAGCCATGAGGAAAGCCCAGGCCGCGGCAAGGTCGGCACCGCTGGCCTGCATCACAACGCAAAGCAAAGGTCACCTAGCACAGCACTCACAGCACGCACAGCATGCCCAGCACGCCAGCTGGGCGCTGCCATAACGGCGCATCCTCCTGCTGAGTCTCATGCATATGCATATGCCTGCCCTTCCGCAGCTCACCCCGATACACCGGAACCGCGTCATGCACTGACCGCCACTCCAGCTGGGCATGCTGTGCGCTACGCCAAGGCACGCTTGGCGCTTTGTGCTGCAGCCGCGACCGTGCACGGCTTCATGGCGGCCCACGCATGTCGCCCATGTGCGACATGCATGGGCTGGACCTGCGGCCCCCGCATGTGGTCATAGCTGTCGTGCACAGCACACAGCGGAACCCCCTCAGCTGCTCCATGAGGAGCTTTCATAGCGTCCGTCGAACCGCTACGCCACCTGCGGTCTCGGCATGCTGTGGCTGGAGGTGGCAGGATTGTTGCCAGGAGCATGCCGTGCGGGGCAACATGCACCTGCAAGCCCCCCAGCAGACATCCGCTCGGACACCCGGCCGCCAGGCCCCCCCCCCTTGTCGCCGATGCCGCCATGCATGCGGTGTCGACTCCCTTCCTACATCCAATACCGAAAAACAAATGTCCGATTTCATCTCTTCCGCAACCACAACCACCGTCCCCGCACACGCCGGCGACTGCGCCGCCTGCGCCACTATCCTCTCACCGGCACCCACCAGCTGCCGCCATGACTCCAGCACTCCCATGGGAGCATCCATGGCACCCATGCATGGCGACCATGCATTAGTTTGCGACGGATGTCAGGCGAACAACACCGACCTGCCGCGTGCCGTCATCAATCATCTCCTCCTCAACGGTCGTCTCGACGTCGTCAGGGCTCGTCATCGCTTGCGGCTGGCCGGGCGGCCTCTCGCCGACAGTCACTGACTCAAACTGGCTGTCAATGTCTGTCTCTCCGTCGTCCTCCGGCTCCTCCTCCGGCTCCTCCTCCGGCTCGGGCGTCGGCTCGGGCGTCGGCTCGGGCATGGGCTCTGGCATCGGCTCCGGCATCGGCTGGGGCATGGGTTGAGGTGTGGGTTGAGGGGTCGGCTCCGGGTTCGGTTCCGGCCGCTCGCCCGCTGTGACAGATTCGAACTGCCGGTCAACGTCCACGTCACCGTCCTCGTCCGGCTCCGGCATCGGCTCCGGCATCGGCTCCGGCATCGGCTCCGGCATCGGCTCAGGCATCGGCTCCGGCATGGGCTCCGGCATGGGCTCCGGCATGGGCTCCGGCATCGGCTCCGGCATCGGCTCCGGAGTATCATCACGGGGACGCCGGTCCCGCATCTCGGGCGGCGGGGACGGCGCCGGGGGCGGCGGGGGGGGTGGGGGGGGGGGGGGGGGGGGGTGGGTGGGGGGGGGGGGGGACGGCGCCGGGGGGGGGGGGGGGTGCTCCTCAGGGAGCTCCGGCGCCACCTCAACCACCTCAACCACCTCGACGACTTCGCCGTCGCCGGTGGCCGGGGGGCCCTGCTGGTCGACGACTGTCGCGCGACGGATCAGGTATTCGGCCATGGCGTTGTGGCAGAATTTTTTGCTTTGGTGGCAGGATGCGCTGGCGGCGCACTTGAGGACGGCTGGACGCATGCGGTTTTCGCAGCACGGCGTGCCCAGTGTGCCGCAGGTGTTGCCGCCGCGGCGGCCGAGCCCCTGCGCGGAGGCGCCCTGGGCCGCGAGGGCCGCAATGACTAGCGATGTGACTCGGTTCATCGTCTCTAGATGATCTGTACGCAGGTCCCCGCTGGTGAGCGTGTATCCAAACACAACTGTTGATGGCCATTGCGCGCACAGCGTGCCGCGTGGTGTCCGGACGACTCCGATGTTTCAGGGCAGGTCGATGCATGCATGTGCATCTGGATGGCAGCATGGCCACCGATACACCACACGGGTCCCACGGACCAGGTGAATCTCTGTAAATGGGGATGTTCGGATGAGGATGTTTAAAACATTTGCCGCTGTGCGGAAATGGGCAGGCTCTGGAATCTACTGGCAGGCCTGCAGCTGTGAACAATGACAAATGCGAATCTTGTCAGGGGACGTTGAAAGAGAGAATGTGTGGCGGGTGGTAGATATGTGAATAGGTGTATCCAAGCCGCGCACAGCAGCACAGCAGTGTCAGTGCTGTGGGCGGCTCCTACTGCAGGCTCTAAAAAGACTCATACTGTATGGCGCACTCGTAGCCATGTGGCAGTGGGAAGCAGAAGCTGTGTTATTTGGTACTGGAGCTGGGCTGGTGAGCTTGGAATGTTGGGTGTGCATGTTCTGCCTATCACCCCATCATGTGAACATGATATTCAAGGGGCTGTGGATGAGTATCTGTTGCAGTGGTGATGCACTGGGAAGTCCCTGATGGGATTCGCCCCCATGCTGGTGTGGTAATGCAGGGCCAGAGCTGGTGGGTTGGCCAATGTGAGTACCAGTGCTGATCAATAACACTCATATTCCACATGTGTAAGCCAGCAACTCTCAACGCTGTGCAGCACAACACTTGAACAACCTGAAGACTACATGCACACACAGTAGAGCAGTAGAACAAAAGGTGCAGCGTGTGTGTTGAAGCTGAGATGTATATGCCTCGGTGGAGTAGCTGGTGTGCAGCAGGCCGTGCATGACATACAAGTGAACGCGGCGGGTGATGCATGGACAGTCACGTGCTGCATGATCTGACACGTGTACGCGGCAGCCGAAGTGCTGCGCCGATGCGGCAGCGCACGTACCGGCCCGGGGACTTTGAACTGCACGGTCTCGCGCAGAAAAAGTTCGGCAGGTAAGCTGGTGTTAGTTGCTTCAGCCTATCGGACATGTATGGCGGCATGCGTGATTCTACTCTAGATCTGACTGCAGCTGCCTGCTGCCTCCGGCCGGGTTCTTGTGATTTTAGTACCTCTCTCAGGCTGGAGGTCGCGTCGCGGGCAGCACAGCACCCGGACCGTGACCATTGGAAATTGATGCGCGCTTCTAAGACACGTCAATGATGTGTTATAGCGCAGCTGTGCTGCATGCAGAGGCTTACCTGTTTGCAGTTCTTCTAAAGCCGCTTCTGAGGACGGATGCTGAACTGGCTTCGAGCGAGGTCCGGCCGCAGTATACGTACTTGACCGAAGCTGGGGTGGGTGTTCAAGGCGTGCAAGCACTGGCAGTCGGAGCTGTTGCACACTGCAAAGATATACAAGTGGAGAAGAGTGCTGCGGTGTGGGCAGTGTGGTGGCCTTCATCGACGCCATGTTGCTTTTATGCACGTTGTCCACAGCTCAGGTTCAATGCCCCTGGCGAATGCGTATGTACAGTTCCCACCCGGAACTCGCTATCTCTCGGGACTGCCATCGTGAGCTCCCAGCCGAGCGCGTCGCTACAGGCATGCCGAGGTCGCTCTTGTAGCCACAAAAGCTGCCGGAATGCGCTCATGGAAGCCAGGCGACGCGGAGCCCGCGTCGACTGTGACGCGATACGATCTCTGCGCAGCTGTAGCCATAGCTCGCGGTCGCTTGTCTCGCCAGCTCAAACACATTACAAATTCAACCCGGGCCGACGGCATCCTCGCTGGTCCGCACAGTGCCCTCGCCTCGTTGGTCAAACTCCCGGTGTCAGCACTCCGGCCATGTCTGGCATATGCGCACCGCGACCCACCATATCAGATCTGAGCCTTCTAGCCACTTGCCAAAATTGTTCATGTCAACAGCTCTGGCTCTCCCAGCCTTGCTTAGTCCTGCCAGTGCCCACACTTGCTCCAACGCCATGCATCTGGATCCGTATCTGGATCCTCGAGGCCCGGGGTCCCCAACAGATTCAGAAGCTTGTGTCCGCGGACCACACCGATGCACACCGATTTGCGAACACGGTTGATGTCAGAAGGGCATCAGCAGTGGCAGCTGCAGGGCCTGAATCTTCAACTGCGCATGCAGGCAAGAAGTTCTACCTCCTGGGTGTGTTCAGGTTGTGTACACGTGTGCCTCATAGCCACATGTCCCTTGCCTAGGCATGGCTACTAGGTGGTGCCACGGTGGACATGGCCTGCAGCGCGACAGCTGATCATGAGAAGCTACTACTAGTAGTGTAGGAAGTAGACAGAATCACCTTGTAGTTATTGACCGTGTCGTACCCATGGCCAGAGTTGCAGCCCTCTCCACTCAGGAACAACTCCAGCGTTGCTCACACTCGCCGCTTTCCCGCCCTAGCTGTTTGCATTCTGGTTGGAAGGTGGCGGTGATGTGGGAACGTCCCACCAGGTTGCTGGAAGGAGCAGTGCAACATGCGCTTGCGTGGCCACAGGTGGCAAATAGTAGATCATCAGTGATGTGGCACGTGTGCTGACTGCTACTGTCACATGACATCCTGTGGACCAACCAAGCCTGGCCAGGCTGAGCCGGAATCCAATCCGGGCATTCCCAGAAGTGAGATGATACACATTTGCACTGTTGGCAATGCTGCATGCCGGCGCACTCTTGCCCAGGCCGGGCGTACTAGTAGTGAATTGAATTTCGAAATCGAACTCAAATGAGTTCATCTGCATGCAGCCTCAGGCATGTCGCAGCCAGTGTCACGCAATGGCTTTCGAACAGATGATCTGCAAGCGAAATCCAAGCCCATTGCAACTGCGGCCTGAGCTGCAGCAGTAGCTAGCTTCAGTTGTCGCTGTAGGGTTGTTGGCTGTGCACATTCCATTCTCCCGGCACAGGGCTGCAATTGCCTGGTTGACTACGCATGCATTTGTGCAAACTCTAGATCTGACTGCATGGAGCGCAGGCTGAATTCCTCTGACACGTGGCAATGTCCCACGTGCTCCCATCATGCACGACAGAAACTCTTGCTCCTTGCCAGACATAACAGGGCTTGCGGAATACAAAGAGCTGTAGGTTGCTGTGATGCAGGCCATAAGCTGCAGTATGATTGCCTGGGCATGTGAACTTGCAAGTTCAATTGACTGCACTGTACCTTTGAAAATGCTGCAGAGAGTCAATTGACACCAGGAACCCTCTCGGTCGTAGCACAGTAGCGATGGTGGTGCAGCTGCTGCACAATAATGCACCAATATGAAAAAAAAAACAAAAACAAAAAGAGGTCGGGAATCACGCCACACCCAAACGGGCATCGGCCACAGCACCCCTGCGAGCAGGAGCGGAAGAACGAACAACACGCACAACCGCAGCAGGCACAGCCACACCAGAATCAGCTCTCGAGCCCCCCCCCCCTAACAACCACGCTCGCAACGTACTAATGTAGATTCTGTAGCATGATCATGAGCCAGAGTGGCAGTGTATACACGTGGACTGTCGGACCCTCCCTAGGCAGCTGCATCACATTGTCTGGCCACTGACGCATGCAACCTTGAAAAGGGCTCGGAGCTCTGAGACACGCACCGGAGCAATATATTATAAAAAAAACCCCCAAAAACCCCCCAACACCCAAAACCTAAAACCCCAATAACCCCAATCGGGCATCACGCCAAACCCAAACGGGCATTGGCCACAGCACCCCTGCGGACACGGGCGGAAGAATATATGCGCAATATATGCGCTGCGAGTGTTCAGAGAGCAGCCCAATTGCCTGGCACCTCATATGGTGTGCGGAACAGGTGATCATGAATCATGATTCATGATGCGTGTCTGGGCCGAAGGGGTGCGGGTGGGGACCTACATCAATGCAGTGCAGCGTGGTGCAATTGGCTAAGCGGTCGACCCGATCTGCACGTGGAGTGCAACTGCAGTGAAGCGCGCATGCAGTGCAGACCACGTACGGATTCAAGGTGTTCGTAGCGGCTACACTTTTGCGACTACACTCACTGATTCTAGAATCCAGTGCTTGTGCGTCAACCCGGAACTTTCATGGGACTCGGCGAGGAGTCTGTGTGAGCAGGGGCGGCGGCGGTTCCGGGCCACAGGTACCCTAGTAACCATGCATGCGAGGGCGGTGTGGCAACGTGGTGCATGCATATGCGCATATGCACACAGGCACCATGGCCTTGCATGCAGTGTTGGCCGAAGAAGACGCGACTTTGAGAAATTCGTCTGCAGACGGTACAGTCAATGACATGCATATGCACAGAGGCACCATGGCCACCTGCGGACAGCACTGCTAGCCACGGGCATTGACGGGCACACGCGGGTGTAGAACCCTGTGACACACTGTAATCGATCTAGGACTCAGCAGCGCCGAGGCAACAGAGCAGTCAACAGGCAAACAAACAATTGTTTAAACTATCACAACAGGCAAACAAACAATTGTTTAAACTATCACAAGCCCCCATCCGCATGAGCAAATGCTGAAACGGACTAGAGCCGGAACGAACGCACAGACACACGAATAACGCAGGAAGCGAGTGCATCGTAGCGCAGCCCATGTACACCCTAAGCACGGGCAGCAGGCACCGGGGTCCACCGCGCCCGGCAGGCGCCGCTCCGGCTACGGCAGTCCAGACGGGTGCGCGGCCGCGCTCCACAGCCACGGCCCCAAGCGCCCTGCACCAGAAGTTGCAGCCGCAGCCGCTGGTGCGAATGCCGCGGTCCAAGCCGCGGCCGGGGAGTAGCCGTGGAGAGGGGCGGGGGCACGGGGGGAGGAGGGTAGTGGGGGGAGGGGGGGCGGGGGGGACCGGAGGGGCGGCGCGGGGGGAAGGGGAGTTGAGCAATGGGCGTCGGGGGAGGAGGGGGGGCCGTACTCGGTGCTGGTCTACTTGCGATGGCACAGCCTAGCACGGAGGGGCGCAGCCGCCCGCGCCTGGCGCACCAGCGCGCAACATAGCGTTTTAGACAGATCGCGCATGGCATTGAGCATGAAAGTGCGCCTAGAGACCGCGCCGTGTCCCGCCACCACTTCCGCAATCGTGTGGAGGAAACGGTACGCGTCCCGTCCAACCCTGCCGTATTTCTCATGCACGAGCGGGATGAACCGGGCGGCGCCAGTGGTGGCACCATATTTGTCACGCTTCTGTCATTCCCCCTTCTCAGCAGTTGCGCCGGCGGCATACGACGCACCGCGTCCGTGTGAACGGGCAAGCGGGTGCAATACCTTTAGGTCCAACAGCGCCATGCGCTGGTGAGGAAGGCCAGCAGTTTGCCGCGCTGCGGGGGCCGCTGCGATCGAGAGGGACGTGGCGAGAGCGGCGGCACAGGTGCCTGGTGAGGGGCGGGGGGCACGGCGACGCCTGAGGGCGGTGGGAGGTGCGCCGGCGGCGCAGGGCCGGCTGCGGGCGCACCCGCCGTGCCGGCGTGGGGCGGTCATCGCCGGCCGACGGCCGGGGCACGCTGCCGGTCAGCTCTTCACCATCTCGCGAATGATGGGGCAAGCCGTGTGAGGGGGGGACAGTGGCAGGGGTCAGGGCCGCGGCGGGGGGGTGGGCTGGTGGCGGCGGGGCTTATGGAGGAGGCCGGGGCCGGGGCTTGGGTGCCAAGAGGGGTGTGGGGCACGCCCGAAGCCGGGGGGGCCTGCGACAGATGGGGCAGGTGCTGTGCCAGCGCCTCACCAGTGGGGAAAACGGGCAGCGGCGGCGGCATCGTCGGCACTGTCCCCACTGACGGCGTGCCGGCGCTGCCGAGTAGGCTGCAACCGTGTAATGCCCCCACGCCCCCCCCCCCCCCCCGCCGCCCATCGCGATCTGCCTGCCTCCCCCCTTCCCTCCTCCGGGGGATCGTCGAGGGACTGACCATTCTGGCATGGCGCTGGCGGTGCATGCGCAGGCGGCGCAGGCGGAGCCCTGTGCGCAGCAACAAGACACAGCTCAGCAAGCACACGCTCCTTTTAAAGTACTTAGCGTACAACTAATGTGTAATTCCGTGATTGCTATGATTTAGCAATACCGTTAACGCTGTGCGCAATGCACAAGTTCGTCCAGTCGTGTGTGTCAACGAGCAGGAGGCCCACCAAGCGGATTCGCGAGCATGACTGGAAGAATCACGTTGACATTAGAAAAGAGCATGGTAGAGGGATGTACAGTGTTGTCTGCAACCAGTGCAATCGGGGCGTAGCGGAACTGAATGACTGGAGGACGGCCAGCGCTAGCCATCGCATACTCAGTCACTTGAAATGGGATAGTTCAACGGTTGCTGCGTGCACATGCCTAGTAGCATTGCCTACTCTGTGCATCAATGATCGACGAGCACCGGCCGAGCGCAGATACGACTATAGCATACGTGTGAGCAAGGGACACAGGGCAGATGCTGCAGTATCATGGCCATATGCTCTTACACCGTACTGGAGCTCGATCACCCGATCGTTGACAGCCAGATCAGCCACGAACACACACTGGCATATCTAAGGAGCACACAGCCAGACCGAACCATGGACGCTGACTTGAGCCTGCAGGGGGCCAGTCGCTGGGGAATATAGCGCTTTCCCCACAGAGGTGCGTGATGCTAAGCCGGGGGGTCGTCGCTGCTGGAGGCGTTGATCCGAACGATGAAGACCTCTTGGTTGGGTGCGGACGCGGGCTCTGGCGGCCTCGTTGAGGGCCCTTGACTAACGGTGCCGATGATGGTAACATTGGAAAACGGCGGTGTGCCGGGCGGCGGGCCGTCAGGGTTGCCGTTGTCGGTTGATTGTCCCTCGGCTCTCCTGAACGGGGATGGAGGGGAAGGCAGCTCAGGCGTTGTCTCGGTGTCTGCGGGGGGAGGTGGGGGCGGGTCTGGTGCAGCGACTTCGTCACTCTCTCGATCCGGAGCAGGGTCGGGAGCGGGGCTCGGCGCCAGCATGGATGCTGGGGACGGAGCGGGGGACGGAGCGGGGGTCGGAGCGGGATCGCGCATGCGCCGAGGCGGCCGGGGTAGGTCAGGGGTAGGAGCGACATCGGCGGAGGGCGTGGTCGCGGACATGCGTGTGTGTGGGGTCGGGGGCGGGTCCGGGCGAATCGGCATGGGTGAGCGCAGTGACCGACCCGTCACTGAGGTTCGCGCACGGAGCGGGGGATGGGGCGCTGGTGGGGGCAGGCACTGGAGTCGGAGCTGGGGTCAGCGTGGGCATTGGGGCCACTGTGGGGCTTGGCGTGGGAGCTGGGGTGGGAGCTGGGGTGGGAGCCGGGGTGGGGGCCGGGGTGGGGGCCGGGGTGGGGGCCGGGGTGGGAGCTGGGGTAGGAGCCGGGGTGGGAGCCGGGGTGAGAGCTGGTGCTGGTACGGGTGTTGGTGAAGGTGCCGGGGCGGGTGCTGGCAGGTCCACAGCACGCAGCACGATGGGTAGCCCAGCCTCCATGTCGAGCGCTAGGATGAAGTCGGGCGCGACTGTTGGGGCCGGCAGCACACCAGGGGTTTCGTCGAGTGGGGGTGAGGTGTCCACAAGCGTCTCATCTGTCGCAGCTGTGTCGGGGGGTGTTCCTGGAGCTGGAGCTGGCATGTCGTCAGAGTCGGAATCGAGCAGGAACCTTCCGGTATGGAAGGGCCTCGACCGCAAGGGGGTTGACTGGTCAACACAGATGCTGCTGTGTGCCGGGGCTGCTGTGTGCTGTGTGCCGGGGCTGCTGCTGCAGACAAGGCCTATGCCGCAGGTGGCAACAGACTCTTCTAGGCAGCACGGAAGGTTCTGCAGGCCGCAGCGCGACGGCCGATCATGGGCGGCCGCAGCGTGCGCAGCGTGTGGGCGCAGCAGCAGCAGCGCCGCGGCAGCTGACATCAAGACTGCCGTGGCTTGAATCATCGCTAGCTTGCTCCTTTGCTGCTGGTGCCGGCTGGCTGGCGTTTCGTAGGCCTCGAGAGTCCTGCATGCTCAGGGGCCGCTGGCTGGCGCAGGGCATTGCATGTGCAACCCTCTATCATTCCACGTGCAAACCTGTATGTACATTCTGGCCATAGCCGCTTTGCCAGTGGCCACCGCATCTCCATCGAACACCGGGACTCATGCGTGCTGCATGCTTCGCATATTTACAGGATGTTGCCAATGATAATTTGAAAAAAAAACCCCCCTCAGTACTCGGCCATGCAAGTAGACATCAGGCGCACTGCACCATGACTCACCAACCGGGCGTGGTCCGCCCGTCATTTTCTCTCTCTCAACGCTCAATGATACGATTGAAAGAATCATGCAGAACATAGTCATCTGCAAGATAGTCAGCGTGGTAGCATGAAGATTGTAGACAGTGACACTGGGTGGCTTGCGCGCCCGGCATGAAGCTTCATGAAGCTTCATGCAGTCATGAAGGACTGGCGTGGTGACAGGTGATGCCCCATATGTATTCAGAAAATAGAGGGAAAGATCAGGCATCAAGCCACACCCTGGACGGGCATCAGACCAGAACCCCTGTGAGCAGGGGCAGTAGCACCTCTGAATACTGCTACTAGTAATCATGATCAGGTATGCTGGCAGATATGCCTGTTTGTGATTGGTTTCATCCATCCATGGGCCTTGCAGCCCGCCACAGTATCTAACTGCCGCAGTCTTGGTGTTGCAGTCTTGGTGTTGCGCCTACTGGGACCCAGGCCAAATGGTGGGCCGAACAGGCCCCATGCATGGCTGATGTACCCAAGAAGTTCACTGTGGTGTACATTGCTGACTGGGTACTGTGTCTACACGGGCGACTAAGCTACCGAACTTGAACTTGCAAGCACGTGTCTCAGCAGTGGCACAAACTCTGCACCCTCCGAAAATGGCTTGGTCGCGACTCCCCTCAAGGGCACCACCGCTGCAGGAACTGTGTTGTGATTTTACAGAGCTGTGGATGATGATTGGGATATCTGTGTGGAATTGTTATAAGCGACCATGCATGCCACGTGCACTGCTATACCATGGCATTGAGCATTTGCCTGTAATTCGGCACCAGCTATAGCTAGCACAGCATGGCTAGCACAGCATGGCTGGCTGGCTGGCTAGCTGGCGGGCTGGCTGGCGCGCCATGCCAGATTCGCATGCGGACTATGTCTCCGAGATAGTTGGCTAGCTGTCGTACCTGCCCGAGGGTCGACTTGAAGTTCGTCGCTCGTGGCACAGGTCTTGAGGAAATGCCCGGATCGACTCGCCAGTGGACTAGGAACGGTAGGCTCGTCTATCACGATGCTGCTAAAACACAGACTCGACTATCAAGCTTAAGAAACAGCTGCGTTTCATCCGCGTCGACAGGATCCGGAGAGACCGGAGAGGAGGTAAAGCGAAAGCGGCAAAGCTTCCGGTTGCATGGGACGCTCGTGCATGACGATCATCGGCAGTCACGCTATTGCGCTAGACAACTGCTCAGGGCTGCACAGCATGAGCTTGAGCGGAAGCCCTGCATTTACAGCAATGTCGCATTCATGCCATGGCGTCAAGATTGGTAGCTGGAGCAGCATGCTGCAGCAGTGGCGGAATTGTCCCGCCGGCACGGCGCTATCGTTGCAAGGCTTGCGGCGCTGGGTCCACTCTGCAAGATGTGCGGCGGTCGAATGCTTCACTGTGCCTAGTGGACACCTCGCGCCGAGTCGGAGCTGCAGGGACTGACAGCGCAGTCTGGCCACCCGTGTCGCCACTAGCACTGGTGCTATAGCTAGCACATGCTGTCTCAGGTGCAGCATCACCATAAGGCTGACTTTGTCGGCAACCACGTGAGAGCCTGGATGGTCCGCAAAGGCCTGGATGCCACAGTGTATACATTTCACACCAAGTTTGTTTGTTTTGGTTGTTGTGTTTCCTGCCTTTTTTTATTTCCCAGGCGCGCTGCTGAGGCCTGGATCTTTCACAGTTATAACACAGGGCACGTACACATATGTCACACCATGAGTCCGGGTGAGAAATCCGTCAAAATGGCTGGACGGTCCGCTCCATGTTGGTCCCAGCTCCATCACAGCGTACTCACGCCCGAAGGCCCCAGCCTCGCTCCCATAGCGTAGTACTACCATGAACGGGGACCTGGATACGCCTTGCCCCGCGTGCCCTCGCCACTTCCGCGCCGCGGGCGACCTGCTGGCCCACTGCCGGGGGTGTCACCCGGAGTACAAGTACACCGAGGACCAACAGCAGGCACAGCTGCTACCACTGCGAGGCATGCAAGCTGCCCTTCTCGAGATACAACGATCCGGAGGGCCATAGGCATGCAGCCAACTGTCGCGGCATACCACTGGCAGCGGACTCCCACGCCCCCACTCCCGCCCGCACCCGGTGCAGCGGCCGCACGGGCACACCCGCCGACACTGGCCGTGGCCGCTCGCGCTCACGACACCGGACACCGCCGCACATGAGGGCACCACCGACGCAGATCCAGCCCTCACACGTCGACAATGACATGGCGGGAAGACACACAGCCCGCTCGCAGCCGCCGCAGGCAGGCTCCGGTTTGGTGTACCGCACGCCCACCCCTGCGGCTGCGGCGGGCGCCGGCTCGACTGCGCCTCGGCCGCAAAGCCAGCCACCCGCCCGCACCGATTTGACAAAATCGTGCTGTCTGACATCGGTTGATGCGCACCACAGACTTGACGGCGGGCTGGCTGATGGCCAACAACCCCCAGGTGACGTCCCGTCACCACAATCCCCGGAGGCCACACTGCATGACAGCGAGGTGCACGATCAGAGCACAGAGCCGCGCAGCGCCCGGCCGTCCGCAGGCGTTGCCACCTCACGTGCAGTCGTGCATTCACCTCGCCGTGTGGCCCATACGTGTGACACCGGGAAAGCTACCACGACACCTGCGCCAGTCGTGGCTGCACACGCAGGGACCAACCACGGGACCCCCTGACCGACGCGCCTGTCCCCGTCTGCCGAGCGCCGGCTCGCCGCCGTACTACTGCCCCCCGACCCTCCCATGCGCCGCGCCTCCCCCCCGGCCAGCGCGCCGTCCTCCCGGATGTCTCCCGCGCCACTATTACCTCCGGCCCACAGGGTGACTCCCACATGCGCGATCTGACGGAAGCAGACCTCGTCAGCGACACCCCGGTGGCTCCGACGCCAGCCCCAGATGCGCCGCCATCACTGGAGGCCCCCTACCCGGACGTGTGGATCCCTCAGGTTGTGCCGGACGAATGCAGATCCAGCTGGGCCGACGTTGTGGCCGCAGCGCTGGAACGCACCGCCGACGCGGCTGAGCGCGGTCACCTGCCCAGTGTAGAGACAGAGCTCCGGCTCCTACTCCTGCTGCCCAGCCAGGCCCTCGGCAACACTGGCGCGAGCAGAGGGCGCGCCAGGCGAGTCAATGCCCGCGTGCGTGAGATCCGGAAGCGGACCAGGGAGCTGATGCTGCTCGAAACCGCAGAACACGGCGACCCCGGCCGCACTCGCACAGAAGTTGTGGCGGACATCGCAATGGCAGGGCGCATGCACCGCCATGCATGCAATGTCAATGTTGGCCGCGCTGCGCGCTGCTTTGACAGCAGCCCTATCGTTCCCATCGACCAGAACTCACTGCCACGCCTGCGAGCGCTACACCCCCCCACGCCTCCTCCAGCGCGCGCAGCGCAGCCTGCCCCAGCCGGCAGCCGCTCAGCGGAAGTCTCGGCGGCGCGGTTTGAGGCCATCCTGCAGAACCTGACACAAGGCTCAGCGGCCGGCCCCAGCGGGTGGACATCCGAGCACATCCGCAGCGCCGGGTTGTATAACGAGCGCACGGGCGAGGCCATGCGTCGCTTCGTCAACCTCCTGCTGTCGGGCACCATCCCCCACTCTGACCTGCTGCTCGCCAGCCGCCTGATCGCCATCGTCAAACCGAACGGCGGCGTTCGTCCGATCGCTATCGGCGAAGTGTTCATGCGCCTCGCCGGTATCTGCGCGCTGGCGTGCGTCCCGGAAGCGCCGGGCCTGCTTGCCCCGCACCAGATCGGGGTCGGTGTCCACGGCGGCCCTGAGATCCCGAGCCACGCGCTGGCCCCGGACTTCTCAGACGCGGAGACGGTCACAGTGCAGCTCGATCTCGAGAACGCGTTCAACCTAATTGACCGCGAGAGCATCATCGCGGAGATTGACGCGCAGCTTCCCGCCCTGGCCGCATTCGCACGCATGGCGTATGGAGCGCCATTGCCGCTGCTGGCACGTCAGCAAGACGGGTCCAACGCGGTTCTGTGGAGTGCATCTCGCGTGAAGCAAGGCGACCCCATCGGCCCCCTCTACTTCGCCATCGCGTTCCGGCCCACTCTGTTAGCGGCGCAAGAAGCGGCCCCTGACACGTTAGCCATCGCGTGCCACGATGACCTGACGGTGCAGGGCACGGTCGAGCAAGTGGTCGCCATGGGCCGAGTTGTGCAATCCCGCCACCAGTGCAACAAGCAGAAGACGCTCGTCCACTGCACCGATCCCGCCAAGGCATCGCGCGCAGCCGCCTGCCTAGGCGCCACAGTCGCCACTGACGGCATGGTCGCATGCGGCGCGCCGCTGGGCACACCTACGTGAGGAGTAGATGCAAACGCGCTTGGCCGCCGTGTGGCCTGCACAGGGGTATCTGAAGGCATGAGCGCAGCGCAGCGATGAGCCTGCTGCGATGAAGCGAGGGCCGGGTGGGGGGGGGAGGGGGGGGAGGGGGGTGGGCCCCTGGGGGGATGACGTGGCCGGCCATGGCAACAGCTTGCGCTGCGTGTGGAGTGTTACACAGTGATAGATCTAGGACCCAGCAGCGCCGAGGCAACAGACCAGTCAACATGCAAACAGACAGACAGACCACAACTGCGTGGAGTGTAGCCTGCTGAAGCCCAAGTTGCATGCAGGACAGAGGGCGGGCCGGTGACACAGGCACCAGCACCAGCCGAACAGTGGAGACGCTACAGCGCTGAAGCTGCTGCCGTGCGCGCACGTGGATGCAGTCCCGGAATACATTCACGGGCCACACTTTTTGTTTGGGCATGTAAACATCGTCACCACAAGCCTTGCAGTTGAACTCCGGCGATGGTCGAGGCGGCGCCGCTGCGGAGCGCCGGTCGGGCTCCACCTCAGGCAGCACTGCGCAATGTGCTCTTGCCTGAGGTCGCAGGCACCAGCGCTGGTCGACCACCGTCTTCGTCCACTCGAACAGCGGCGCCGAGCAGGACGGCAGCGCGGGGTGACACGTCGTGTCGTGCTGCCTGCTCCACGTCGGCTGCGCACCACACGACGCAGTCCTTGTCAGCGCCGTCGCCGTGGCAAAGCGCCCACGTGTGCAAACCGCCAGTTCATACACCACCGGGAGGATCGCTCAGCACGCCGCGTCGGCCGCGGGCATGCCGCGGCAGGCACGGTGGGAGGCCTCATGCACTAGACTGGGCGAACCTTCGATGCCTCAATGGACAATAGCTGCCTCGTAGCTCCGCTGAGCTGTTTGTGCGCCAGAAAGAAATGGGAGGGGGGTTCGGGCATGCCGCCAAAAAACCCCAAACAGGCATCAGGCACAGTACTGCTATGCGTCGGATGAGGAGATAGACTCGTTTGTGGAATGCGAGGATCCCTGCCAGTGTGGCCGCAGGTGCGCACATCGGTGGTGGGTCGCCTCGGTGCTGCGGGCATTGCTTTCCGGAGTCTCGTGTACAGCCTTGAAATGCACCCACCTGACGGCCGCGACGAAATGCATGATCATACGGACCAGGGTGGCCCCGTGCATGCTCTACGGCATGGAGTTGTGGCCGGTCGTTCAGCCTGCTACTGCCATGGATGCGGTGCTGTTGGCGGCCGCCAAGATGGCCGCTGGTGTTCGCGCGTCCGCACTGTCACCGTCATGGGTGAAAAACCGCAGCATTTCGAATGACGTCCTCCTTACGGACCTTGACCTGCTTGGCTGGGCCGACCAAGGTCGCGTCGCACATGCTCGGCAACTGGCCCGTGATCGGGCCTCGGATGCAGAAGCAGCGTCCCTCCGCGGCCATGACCCTCTTTCTGTCTTTTCCTCTGCTGATCTCCCGGTTGCGCTTTCGCCGGACTACATGGGCGCGGCTGTCCGAGCGTCTATGCCTGCGCGGGACGCCTGGTTGCGGCGGGCGACGGCCGCGTACGACCTTGCCTCGGACCACCAGGAGCCCACCCTAGGCGGTTTGCCTGTGCGCCCACACGCGTCGGGCAGGCGGTCCGGTGCTCCTGGTCATGCAGGCGCGCTTGGAAACGCAGACCTCCGGCGGATATTACACTCTGGGCACACAGGCAACGCGGAATTGGCGTTTCGGGCACCGGCGCAGCGGCAGGCCCCCTGCGCGGTTGCCTGCGGCAGCGCGCCTGGCCGCGGCCTGCTGCTTGCAACCCTCTTGCGCGTGGTTTGTGTCTCCCGGGCGCGGATTTCGCACCGTACACTCGGTCCCAATCCGACGTGGTCTATCCCCTCATGGCGTTGCGGTCGTCGCACCTGCCGGGTGACTATGCTGTGACGTATATACATACAGCCGGCCCACGGCGCCGTCTGCGCAAGCGGCCGCGGGAGCCCTCCCACCACCGTAACCTTATGGCCGTTGGCCTGTACTTGCAGCGCCGTAGCTGCATGTATGCGCCGTATGTGTCCGCTCTCTCATCGGTGCATATATGGGACTCTGCGGCGCCCTCATGCATGCTTCCTCTGTCAGTGTGACGCGTACGACGAACATCGCGATCTGCTCGGGGATGACCCACGCGAGCATAGGTGGTTGCATATTGAACATGTCCTGCTGTTCTGCCCCTGCCTTACCGCCGCGACAGGATTGACGGGACTTGCTTCCTTGCGGGTGGACCTGTTGCACGCCGTCGCCGGTGATGCGGCGGCGCGTGCCGTGGTGTGCGAGGCCTTTTCGTCGGCCCCGGACTCCGACCTGGCTGTGGCTGTATGCTTCATGCCTTTCCTTCTGGACCCGTCGGTTGCGCTTCCGGCGTCTGTTTCCCGTATGGCCCGCGCCGTGTGCACGCGGTTGGTGGCTGCGTTTGTGGCGGGCGTTGCTGCGCGGGTCTCTGCTATCTGTGCGTACGAATCGGTGGCGGTGGGTGCAGTGTGGCTGCCTCCTGGGACCCGGTTGGGGGCGTGGGTGTTAGGGGGGGGCTCGTGTGCTGGATCTGGTGTGGCTGTGCCTGCTGCGGTTGGGCACGTTGTTCGGTCTTCCGCCCCTGCTCGCAGGGGTGCCGTGGCCAATGCCCGTTTGAGTGTGGCGTGATTCCCGATTTTTGTTTGTTTTGTTTGGTACACTCAGAGTCCCTCTTTCCGCCCCTCGCAGGGGTGCCGGTGCTGATCACGATGGCCAAGCCTGTTGGGTTCTGGCACGATGGTCAAAACTTGGTAAATAGATGTACTATTTGCTTTGTCTACAGAAGGCCCCACGTACATGACACCTGCAGCCACACAGACACCGGGCGCACCATTCCTGCCCAGCCTTCTGATATCGACGTATGCAGTGCAGGACACCTGGCCATTTCCTGCTTGGCTCGAGGCAGACCAACGTGAGCCCCGCCATGCGGACGCTGGGTTGTGGTTGGATCGTGAGTCATACTGGTGGAACTATGGCTGTGAGTGCAGCTCACAGCGTCGTGCGCTTTCAGTTTTGCTGGCCGCAGCGTGTGCTGTGTGCTGTGCTTCGTGCTGGTTCCCCTCGGCGCCGCTGAGGCCATGCTCAACAACCGCTGCACTGTGACGAAAGGTGCAGCCACACGCACAGAGACCGATTCAGAGATTTTCTCTGCCTCATGCATGGACTGCCACATGGTGTTGCCACGACCATGTGACGAGAGTGAAATCGGGAAAGATTGAGGTATGTGTATGCACAGCAGATCGGCCGGATATGGCTGCTGCAGCGTGGCAACCTGCCTGTCCTATGTCATGACATAGGGCAGGCTGGTATCAGCAGACGAGAGCGTACAGAAGTGCCTGATACGCGGGGTCGATCGTGGCTGTTCTATTTCAAGTTGTTCACGACCTTGCAATCACATCCAGTCAGGTGTTTCGCATATGCATATGCTGACCGAGTGTGCCACGTCTGGACTCGTCAGCGCTACACATTCGTTCACCAACGTCGAGTTTGCACATACAAACTGTCTTACATCAATGAAGAATGGCAGCATGGTCTGCGTGCTAGCGTGCCACAATCGACGGCACCGAAAACGTGACACGCGCACACACAGTCTAAGAAAGGGCGCTGCTTTAGAAAAGCTGCTGCTCTACAGCGGACGGCGCCGGACGGCTCCGTCACCCGCTCCACTACCCGCTCTTGAACCTAACTACCGGCAAATCGCCGCAGTGCTGCGTGTGCTGCGTGTGCTGTCATGTGTGTCAGTGGCGCGCGCCGAAGCTGACCTGAGCCCGCACATGCTGCGAGCACTGCACTAGCCGCAGCATCGGCACAAAGTGCACTGCACTAGCCGCAGCGCCAAAAAGCGTCGGCCCGGGAGGGCCGTACAGGCCACCCCCATGCGCCTCACAAGTGCCTCCCTCACCCCCGCTTGGACCGCAAACCGTTCCTCGCTCTCTCCGCTAGTGCTCGTAGGGCTGTTGTACGAAACTCGTCTGCGCGATGGCACCGAAGCTGAACACGTTGCCTGGTTATTGCCATTGGTGCACCAGCAATTGTGTTTACGCATCGCGCCGCTGCGGAGCTGCGCTGTACTCCTGCCTTGCCTCAAAGCGGCATGATCAAAGCGGCACGATCAAAGCGGCCGGCATCGATGGTCGATCATGCACGGCGCCGCAGACGCAGACATCACCGCCAGCACAACATCCGCACACCGCCTCGATCCCGTCAGCAACGCCGTCCCGTAACCTCCACCTTTGCACATCCACACCACCTCTCGCTGGGCACGCAGCACGCAGCACGCAGCGCCGCCAGCAGCTTACACCGTCGACTCGGTCACCTTGACGCTCACAGTCTTGGAGCCGTCCTCGTCCGTCTCGGTGCGCTCCTCCGTCCGCTCCGTCTCCTGATCGCTGGTGTCCACCGGCGGCGCGTCCGGCGGCCGCATCCCCGCCACGGCCACGCCCTCCTGAATGTCCACGTCGACATCCCGGTCCCCCTCCGGCTCCGGCTTCTCCTCCGGCCCCTCCTCGGGGTCCTCCTCGGGGTCCTCCTCCGGCTGCGGCTGCGGCTGGGGAACGGGTTCCAGGAGCTCGTCATCGACGGGCGCCTGCCCCTCCACGATTGCCTCAAACTCGCACTCAAAGTCGCTGTTGCACACAAACCCGAGCTCGCACGTCGGGTTGGAGCTGAATCCGTCCGAGCCGCAGCACGGCTCGCGCAGCCCGCCGCAGTCGACGCACACGCCCTCCTCGCGGCCGCACACCGCGTCACCGGAGCACTCGAGCGTCAGGATGTCGTCGTTCTGGATCGTGCAGCACTCTTCGCCGACCGCGCCGCACGCGGTGCACGTGCCGGGGCCGGAAAAGTCCTCGCCGAAATCACAGTTGTTGTCCGGGTCGCAGCCGTTCGAGTCGAAGGGGATGTTGACGCCGGTGCAGCAGGGCTGCCCGGTTGCGCCGCAAGGGGGAGGCGGGGGGGCGGTAGGGTCGAGGCAGACGCCGTCGACGTCCTCGAGGCCTTTGTCGCACGACCCATCAGCTGCATGCGTGTGAGCGACATGTCAGACATGGAGGATGCAGGTGCGGCTGAAGAAGTGGGGGACACGTAATTACAAAGTGCAGCTGGATATGGTGTTCGCTGATGGGTTCACGCAGCATGCTCTGCCGTGCTGTGCTGTGCGGTGCTGTGCCGGGGTGTGCAGGTTGTTAGCAAATGCCAGCTGACAGGAGCTGTGCTATCATACATGTTGCCGTAATTACAGTGGGGATCCTAATTACCATGGTAGAGGGTAATCACGTGGGGAGATGGTAATCACAACTGCGAGAATAATTACAAGTGGCAAGTGTAATTAATTACAAGGGAGGGGGCGCACCGCAGGGCAGCTCGTCGAGGGCGCCGCACTCGCGGCACACGCCGGGGCCCAGCAGGCCCTGCACGTTGGTGTCGCACACGAGGTCCGCGTCGCACGAGAGGCCGCCGTCGCCGACGCAGCAGAGCTCGTCAAGTGAGCCGCAACCGTCGTCCGGCGGCGGCTGCACGACCGGCACGCACTTTTCATGCTTCAGCACAAAGCCCTCCACGCACGGCTCGGCTCCTGCACAGCAGAGCACAGCACACGCTCAGCAATGGAACTCCCTGGAGATACTCACTTGGTGCTACAAGTGCCCACTCTAACCCCCTCCATGCATGTGGCTTCAAGTAGTTCTTCAGAATTAACTCCACATGCCCACAAGGGTGTGTGGTCACAACTGTGTACGGCCACAACTTTGCTCGCGACCGGTGACTCTGCTGATTCTACACCATGTACTATGCATGATGACCTGCTGTGTGCTGCGGGTTGTGGGTTGGGACACGCAGCAGGCGGCCGTTTCCATGGCCTATTCAGCATGCTGGCGGGCTGCGCAAGCTCCTTGCAGGTGCATCGGTACATCTTGACAGGCCGACAGTGGTGTTCTGTAGAGCCTGTTGATCTTATGTTGAACACAACAGTTCTTAATGAGTTACATCATGTGCTAGTGCAGGTGTAGGTGTAGGTGCAGGTGGGGGCTGGGGCGCGGGCGCACCGTCACAGATGGGGGTTCCTTCGGTGCCGCAGGGGCTGCACTTGCCCAAGCGGCACAGCAGGCCGGGGTCGCACGTGGCCTTGCCGCGGAACTTCAGGCAGCAGAGCTTACCGGCGGCGTCGCCACAGGTAAAGGGGTCCTTCTGGAAGACAAAGGCGACGGCCGGGGTGGCCGCGGCGGCGGCGGCGAGCAGTGCGGCCGCAAGCCGGCAGGGGGTCACCATGGTGGCTGTGCTGGGTGGTTACTGCACAGCACGGCACGTTGGTGCGACTCACGGTTGTGTAAATCCAGGTGCGGCAGCCCCGACAGGAGGCGGGGTGGTTGAAATGCTATCACGTCGTTCAAGTACTAGTAGTACTGTGAAGAGGCTCGTCACGCTGCGCACTGGCATGCAGGCTGACATGGCATGCAGGCTGACGTCCCAGCACGGCGAACCGCAAGCAGCGTAATCACCCTTGGGTGCATTTAACGATGGCAGTGTGCATGGGGTGCAGGAGGGCGCAGCGCCGCCGGGAAGGAGGAAGATATCAAGGAGGAAGATATCGAATAGCTGTGATTGACATGACCTGGTCTCTTGGGCCATGATCAGTGGATAGGAGACTCTGTGCAGATCAACTTGAAGGAGCAGTAGCATCTGATCTACACTGAGATATGACAAAGCCCCACTGACAATTTGCCATCAGTGGGCAGTTGCCTCCAGCTTTGTGCAGATCTGGCCAATTTGTAATACTCTGATCATGCATATGACAACGCCGCGCTTGCCAGCCTGTGGGCACTTGTAATGTTGTCACAGCTTGGAGTTTGAACTATTCAGCACACGTTGTGGATGTTTGCTGGTGGTCTGGCTGCTCGCGTGGCCGATGCATCATGCGCATGCACACGCGCTCGGCACTGCATCTTGTACGGCACGCTTCGCACATCACCCGCCGGCTTGTCGGCATGTTGTCGTGGAGCGTTCCCTGCGAAAACGCATGTGCACAGATCGAGTCAGGCGTAGTCAATTGCGACGGATCATGATCAGCGCAACCGATATCGATGCCGCTCCGGATCCAGAGCTCGCAGAACTTGGCGCATTTGATCCATTCGCGCGACGCATGTGCAGCGAGAGTGAATGACGCGCCGAACGGTGATTCGTATCGGGCATGATCATATGCCCCCGAATACCTCTGTAATGCGCTGCAAGACCACGGGAAGCGGGGAAAGCATGCAAGAGAGCCGGTCCTCAGATGTATGTACCTAGGGAGCATTGAACTGACTGGGACGCAAAAATAGAATCTGTGGACACTGATTTAGGAGATGGGCAGAATGACAGCTTTTTTCAGGAGCTGAAGTACTGCAGTGTACTTGATCCTTGCAATTGGGTATGAAATGCATGTGTGCATGCATATCTGCAGTGTGCACAGCTGCAACACAAGCCAGCGCTCGTGCCTGCAAGTGCCAAGCGGGCTGTGAAATTACATGACGGAAGCAGATGATAAAGGAGCTGGTGACAACAGGTCACTGATTCAAATGTGTACCAGCATGTTGGGCACCTGCGTAGCTACAGAGTGCTCAATTGGTGTCGCGCAGGCGGACAAAAGCGAAGAGCTATCACAGCTGCAAGCATATCCGTGTGCCTGCGAGCATGGTCAACCGTGCATCACCAATGCGGAGATGTATACGTCACGCTCAGGCTTTCGATAGGCTATGTTCGCAGAAGAACGGCCTGCCAAGCCAGCTGAACTAGCGCTACTCCGACCATTCCCTGTGGCAACTCTGCAGGTGTCCTGGGAGTAACCGACGTACGGCGCTGCGTGTTGCTGCGGCGAAGCGTGCGCACGCTGGCGTTGACGGCGGTGTTTGGAGCCTATCGCTGATGCAGGTCGCGACGCCCCAGGTTGGCCCTGGGTGCTGCTCGTTTGGACGGAATGTAAGATATCTTGGAAAATGAAATGATGATGTAGAGCAGTGCAGTGGTATACATCAGTTTGCGGTCGCAGCGCACATTCTGCAGGGAATCCGGCCTGGTCTCGTGTCGTCTTGCAATCGATCGCTGCCTAGCAATGAAGTTGCTCCTTTGCTTATGTCTCCCTCTTCTGATGCAGTCCTTTCTAATTTGTTTTCATGGCCTTGCCACGACGTGGTCCGTAAGGTGGTGCACTCCATGGTTGATGCCATTATATGGACGGCTTTGGCACTGCTTTCGGCATGGAATCCCGCATAGCGTCCACGTGTCGCACGACCGCCGTCGAGATGTCTTAGCTATTACGCATGCTCGCATGTGTCACACAGTAGAGGTGTTCGTGGTCAGCAATGCCAGCCTCGCGATGCATTTCTGTAGGGGCACACTCATAGCCACACCGGGAATGGAAGCCATGCGGCCGCATGCGGCTGATTGCTTACCCCAATAACGTAAACTGTCCTCCGTCACGCGCATCAGCCACATGTGGGCTGTTCGAGTATAGTGTCGTCCGGATGCTGGGAATTGGCCGCATGCCGCATGCTGCTAGATGCACCATCGAGCGGTCTATCCGCGTCCCTGCGGCCATGCCGTCGCCAACAGCGATGCCAACAATTCAGCAAGAGCATCTACCTGCATCTGGCGGTCCTCGTTTCTGTGTTCTCTTAAGCTTGCGCGCGTCGCATGATGCACGCGTCGATACTTCTCGCATAATGCGCTCGCTGCATCTGTCACGGCCGATGACGTTTCACTTCAGGAACAGTCATGGTGGAGAAGGTGAGAACTGCTGCGTATCAGCGGCCGATACCTCAATCTATGCCCACGCGCTATCTGTGTCCTTGGCCAGCTGCAGAGGCAAGCCACTCGGGTGTGATGCTGTCAGTGCGGCTCGGCGTACGTGAAGCCACACCACTGTGCGCGGGCATCTGCAGGGCTCTGATGTATCGGCGTGCTGGCCGCTGGGCTTTACAAGCGCCAGCAGATGCATCAGCTTGGGCTTCTCGGTACCTGTAACCCGACCCGCACCTGCCAGTGCCTGGGAGCTGATGCCCACCCCCCAGCACAGGATGCCCACCCCCCAGCACAGGCGGAGCCAGAGCTTCTGGTTCCTCTTCTAGATCGTCGCTGCTAGCAGCTGTGGCAGCTGTGGCAGCTGTTGGCGCAGTGCGAGGTGTACACAGTCACTGTAACTGCAAATTGAGCAGGCTTACAATGGTCATCACCTCTTGGCCCCAGCAACGGTTGGTCAGTCCATCCATAAATCGTAGGTCAGCATGCTCGAATTCCACAGCAGCATCTTCAGCCCCCGCCCCCCCCCCCCTCCCCAACAGCTCTTCACTGCTTCACGACTCCCATTTGCTTGAACAAAAACACCTTTTCAAGAGTCACACTGCTGCTTGCTGGGGTTCATCTGCAGATGCTTGCTTGCTTGCTTGTTGCCCTCGCTGCCGGGCTCTTGCGTCGATCTCCGCGTAACACTGCTGCAGTGCCTGCAGGCAGGCCTGTGCCCGCCCGCTGTGCCTCCAAGACGGTGTGCAGTACTAGTGACACTTGACTCCGGAGATCCGGCCACAGGCCCCAGTGGGCAGGGGGGGCGCAGCTGCATAATGCAGCCTGCATTGCCCAGCTGGGCGCCTGTCAGTGTTCACAGGGCCTGCTCGTGGCACCGCCGCACGCATCCATCCATCCATCAGTGCAGCACGCGTGCTGCACTCATGCGCACGCTGCTCATGCGCTATCAATCCACAGCTGCTGACACACAGGCGTTTGTTAACGACAGTTGTGCGGCACTCTTCTGTAGTTACATGCAGGCGTTTGCTGCAGGCGTTTGTTGCAGGCGTTTGTTTCAGGCGTTTGTTGCAGGCGTTTGTTGCAGGCGTTTGTTGCAGTCGTTCGTTGCAGGCGCTTGTTGCAGGCGTTTGTTGCAGGCGCTTGCTGCAGGCGCTTGTTGCAGGCGTTTGTTGCAGGCGTTTGTTGCAGTCGTTCGTTGCAGGCGTTTGTTGCAGGCGTTTGTTGCAGTCGTTTGTTGTACTGCAATAGGCACTCGGGGTGAAACACAATCAGCCATGACAAGATCACCATGACCATGCTGTGCTGTGCTGTGCTGCAAGCATGCTTGCTAGTGCCGGCTGAGGTGATGATGTATCTCTGCACAATTTCGTCTGATCCTGGGAGGCGGGATTTGATGATGGCATTACTTGCCTCCCAGGATCGGACCCAACTGTACAATGTTCCCCATCCTCAGACTCCTGCAGAAGTGTAATCCCAGAAGTCAAACATGCAAACATGCCCGCTTAACACCGGTTTTAGCCTGGTCGGTGGTGTTATGGCCGGACCAGTACCAATAGATCAATCATGACTTGCAGTCAATGCCTGGCAATGGCAGCGGCTGCCATGCATTCAGCGAACAAGCTCTGCTGACGCCCGGAATCTGCAAGAGCTCCCTGGCCATGGAGCTCTGCTGACTCCCGGAATCTGCAAGAGCTCCCTGGCCATGGAGCTCATGTGTGCTGCTAAAGTGATAGTATGATGCTGAAGCGAATGTGTGATGCTGATGCGAGTGTGTGCTGCGCAAGGGCCCACCGCCTGCTGTGCAGCCGCCCTTCACCTGTGCTGCCACCATGCAGCCGTGCCGAGGCCCAGCTATGCCACAGCAGCAGTTACGGTGTGCCGTAGAATCATGCCCGGGTGTGGATCTTTCGCTCTGCGGATCTTTTGCACATGGTCAGTTGCTGTGTGCTGTGCGGCGTGCTGTGTGCTGTGCTTGAGACAGCTTGCCGTGCCTCACCCATCAGAGCCCGCTGTTGTAGCTCTGGGCCCCATGGCTCGTGCCACACCAATCAAGGCAGGCTTCTAAGTACACGTGGCTGTTGTGCTGTGCTGTAAAAGTTGACTGGATACGGATCAGCTTGATCAATCATGAACACTCAGCATCCTTTGCCCTGTCATGAGCAGTTTGTTTGTTCCAAATTTAAACACACAATTTACAGAAAAGCAGCTGAGCAGTAGTAACCAACGCATTGACCCAGCGTGTGTTTTTGAGAGAAAGCAAAGTAATTCTCGAAAGAGGGTGGCAAAAGATGTCCACAAGCACGAGTCAATAACCCAAAGGCGCCCACGTTTCTGCATGGGATATGAACGCAAAGACTCTGGCCACTGTGGCACTGCTCTAGATCTTGGCGGCGTGCTCCCTCCCTCCCCCCCCCTACCTCCCCCGTGGTTGTGGCCACAACGTCAATCCCCAGACCTCATTCACACTAGTACTCGCAGTCAGGCTTCAAGTTGAGCCGCAGCCGCACGGTCATCACACCGTGCACGTGTGCAGGATTCGCATCTCAGAAAAGCCGATCACAGCTACGAATCAACAGTACACCATGTCACCAAATGATGGGCACACTACAGCTGTGCCAATTGCTGCAGCACACAGCACACAGCGCACCTGCCCCACTGCCCAGCTTGGCACTGCGCCCACACGGCGCCATCCGCCAACCCAACCTTCTCGTCAGCCACTCCCCTAAGATGCCAACTGCAACCATTGCAGCCCACGGCCAAGTTCAGGCCTTGACTAGCACTGTCAAGTCAGACTGGCGAATGTTCACCCCTCAGGCCACGAGGCACAGTCGCAATCGTCATGATACTCAGCGCGTTAAAACCACTACATAGACAAGCGAGCCCGAGGACTTCGTATGTGCTCGCAAACATTTGTACAAGTAATACTGGCCACAAGCAAAATGGGTATACATGTATACATGTATATGTACTCGGAGCACCACAAACGTTGTCCGATCGATGCGCATGCAATTCTGCCCAAGCTGCACGGACGTCGTCGCCGTGACAATTGATGCATGCAATCCTGCATGGACGTCGCCGCCGTGACAACTGATGCATGCAATCCTGCACGGACGTCGCGCCATAACCCAAGGTACCTGCGGGTACCGAGTGCATTCGGCTGCAGCACATGCATTTGTGTAGCAGACTGCTCGGCTCATGGGGCAATGGGCCAAGATGGCTCCACCCTGCCATCTGTCCTGCGCTCTGGCCTACGGCACGCTGCGACCTACAGCTAGCCCCCCCAACCCCCAACCCCAATCTGCTAGCTGCCGCAGCTGCAGTGCAGCCCCGGTGATAGCATGATGGTCATGCACTGTGGCCCTAGCTAGGCCTTCCTCCCTGGGCCTTCCTCCAGCTGCTGCCGCGGTGCACCCTGTGGCAGCCGCCGCGGTGCACCCTGTGGCAGCCGCCGCGTTGCACCCTGTGGCAGCCGCCGCGGTGCACCCTGTGGCAGCCGCCACGGCGCAGTTGCACCCTGGCCTGCGCATGTGGCCCTACGTACACGTACGATGTGGCCCTATCGTATGATGTGGCCCCACTGGGCACCTCCGCGGTGCATTCGAAGGCCCCTGCGCATGCAGCAAATACGCCATGCGCCTGAGAGAGCCAGGGATCATCGCTGGCCATCAGGGCCCATGATGGCCAGCGCGGCCGACTCTGCTGCGGCGTCGCGCAGATCGCCCTGATCATATGGTGCGGGGTGTATGCATGGTGCTTGCGTCAGACGCGCGGGTGCCAAGTGTCTGCTGTGGTGGGACCGCATGCTGTGGTGGGACCGCATGCTGTGGTGGGACCGCATGCTGTGGTGGGACCGCATGCTGTGGTGGACCGCATACTGTGCCAGTCTGGTCGTGAGTGCCGTTGACACTGTGTCCAGGTGGTTGTGCTGCCTGTGCACGTGCGCTGTGCTGCGTGATTCCAAGGCCGTTCATCGCCACTAAGGCTGTGCTCTGTCTCAGTTGGAAAGCCCCCGCACAGCCCACGGACGCCAGGTGCGTGTATGAATGGCTTGCACTGCACGGAATGCTGTGCCCTATTGTCTTCTCTCGGCCCTGCTGCATCAGGCTCATGATGCAAACACCCTCCACACCGTATCCCCCCCCCTCCCCCCCCCCCCCCCCCCCCCCCCCCCCCCTCCCCCCCCCCCCCCCCCCCCCCCCCCCCCCCCCCCCCCCCCCCCCCCCCCCCCCCCCCCCCCCCCCCCCCCCCCCCCCCCCCCCCCCCCCCCCCCCCCCCCCCCCCCCCCCCCCCCCCCCCCCCCCCCCCCCCCCCCCCTCCTGACCCGCTGCCCCTCGCCCTCTTCTCCCCCCCGCCCCCACCCCTCTCCTTGGCCCCTACCCGGCCACAGCTCTAGCCGCGGCGCTCGGATCTGCGGCTGTGACTTCGGCCCCAGCTGCTGGTGGCTTAAGGTTGGGGCCGCAGCCGAAGCGCACGGCCAGGGGGGCCCTCACTCAGCCCTATGGGACGTCCAGTCCGGTCACAGACACTAGAAACATTCCAAACCGAGTTTGGGAACACTATACGCCATATCTACATACTTTGCGAAGGGCTACGGGCAGTTTGGGGAATGTGGCACATCCCCCAAACAACGAGGCTTATTCAGCCGAAAACGCCGCAGTTGCCCAAACTCCTGGAACACGGCCCAAACCAGTGCCGTCTCCACCCGGCGGGGCGGGCCAGTCCGTGACGGCGGCCCGGCAGGCGTGGCAGCGCGAGGCACGCAGAGCGCTTGTGACGCCTCGTTGCCGACCCCTCGGCAGCCCACGGCCACGCGCGGGGGAACATGGGCGGGTAAGCACGGACAGACGTAGGGCAGGCTACCGCCACGGTGACTGCTGCACCCGGCCCGGCGCAGCGGCCAGCGGCCGCCTACAGACTAGTACCGTCCGACGCACATTGGTGCACCAATATTAATGAGACGAAGCTGCAGCGCCTCACCATCGTACACAGCATCCATGCGAAGTGAATACTAGTAGTGACTACTATTGTTAGTAGTACGAACAGACCAGCCGATAGGCTCAATACCTGTGTAAGTGGCATGGCAATGTGTCAACTCCAATATATATGTGAATACCTGATGTACAACACAACAAGCAATAGGCTCAAATTATTCTCATCTGATGGTGTGCATGCGAACCAATGCACAGGCCTTCATGCATTGCAGGTGATGTCCACCTGGGTCCCCCCAGTGGCCTGTGGCGCTCCATGCATGGATCATGGATACGCTCTGGTCAGAACTAGGTCATTCAGGTAACCTTTTGAGTGCGTTTGTGATTGCTGTAGGCAGTTCGGGACTTTGTACAGGGCTCTCAGAGAGTTTGGGAAACATCGTCCCGTTCTCCCCAAACTTTGGCACGTGTCAGGCCCAAATGTACCACTTTCCCCAAACTCGAGAAATGAGCCCGTAGCCCTTCCGAAAGCACCTAGAGATGGCCTGTAGCGCTCCCAAACTCGGTTTGGAATGTTTCTAGTGCCTGCGACCGGACTGGACGTCCCATAGCTAGCCCTAGGGCTGAGTGAGTGCCCCCCTGCGCGGCCGCACGCATGCTCCGGGTCATGCGCCCACCCCTGGCAGGGCTGTAGCAGTCAGCTTGGCGCCGGCTGGGCGCAGTGGTCCCCGATGCCTGTTGCTTGTGCTTGGCATGTACAAAGGCCGCGCGATGGTGCGCTCGCCTCGTGCTGTTGTCTGCGTGGATCATGCTGGTATGGACGGTGACCGTGCTGATTGTGTTTGTTTGCTTGTTTTGCTTGTTTTTGTCCTCGCTTTGTTCCCTTGGCGCTGCTGAGGCCTTGATCGTTCACAGTGTAGCACACCGTAACACTGCATGGAATGTGTGCGCACAGCTGCACGTGTTTCAGTGAGATACATTGAGGCCGTAGCCAGCAGCGCAGCGGGAAGGAAAAGGGTTAACCCCAAAACAGCACAAGCAGCACTGCCGCCTAACATGTACACATGTATACATGCTGTCACAAGCCGCACACACAGCAGCTGCCGCGGTGCCAGCTGTGGCAGCCGCCGCAGAGCAGCTGCACACTGGCCTGACCATGCCATGCCGTGCAGCCCTACAACTGGCATGTGGCCCTCGGCCCGCGTTGCCTTCGGAAGCCCCTTTGCAGACCGCACGGGCGCCATGCATGCGCCCGCCAGGTTTCCCGATTCGTGTGTTGTTGGAGCCCAAAATTAGCTTCAGCTGAGCAACAGCAGTATGTATTTGGATCTCAGGTACATTGCGTTGCCTGCTATGTTGGCGAGCCAACGATCAGCACTTAATGATTGATTTTGGCATGACATGTAGTAGTTTGACCACACTTGCATGCAGGCCAATGGATTGTTCAGATGGTATTGTCAGCAATCCCAGCTCAAACAGTTCAGGCCCAGGTGAGCTGCTGAGCTGTTGGATTGCCTACGTTGATGCTGTTAACTTCACAACTTAACAAATTTGTCTGCTGCAGTGACGAACATTGCTGCTTATGGGAAGCTCTTGCACTGTAGCAAAACATACGCACAGCTGAACAGTCTGCCACCAGGAAGTCACCTGTAGTCACTGCCCAGATGTGTCTACCCATGTGCTGCCTGCACCAGTGACTCTGCTCTGTGTCGTTGTACTGCCCTGTGCCTCCCAGGGATGCCCGCCAGTACCGAGCTACAGATATTCCTCCGTGAGTGATCCTCGTTAGTCTTGAGTACCTCTGAGAACCCCCGTGTAACCTGACGGAAGCTCAACAGTGTACCTCCGTGTCCCACAGCCTCTGTCCCTGTCACTTGATCCCCCGAGTCCCCGTCTGGAACCCAACAGACAGCTCATCTGGTATCGACAGCTCAACAGCAGGTCTTTACTTGCAGGCTTTCAATTTAGGTCTTTGCTGCACTCAGCTGCACTAGCTATAGCCAAATCAGGTGAAGCATAGTCATATGGACTGAGACATGTGGACTGTGGACTATGGACTGCGACATGTGGACTGCCTAGAATCTTCCCTACTCTGTCACTACAGCGGCTGACTTTTTTAATTTCAAGGTATTTCCATCCGCTGCCTGCTTAAAAAAAAAAAAAGATGCCCTGCGTGACAAAGCCCCAAAAGCTCACCAGACTACCGCGTGACGTGACTTTCGTCAGACATTGTAACTATGACGGTATGCGCCATTGCAGGTGACTGAGACCATTTCAGGCCTACAGCGACAACACCGGTCCACTTGATACAGTTTTCTACGATTCAGATGACAGCCATGTTGTGTCTGTGACTGATGACTCTGATTGTGACTTGAGTATGTAGGTGCATGCTTGTTGTCGCTGTGTTAGGCATGAGGCTGGGCCGACTAAGTGGCCCAGGAACATGTAACCTGAGCATTGATCGTCATGTACAGGTGATGCTTGAATGTGCATCAAGTTCTGTTGTTTTACCGACAATTGCTGCAGCGTGTTCATCTCTTGTGTATGGTACCCATGCAGACACCGCAACCCATGCTGCCCATTCGCGATACCCACCGCTGGTACCTATGCCCTACATGGGTAGAATTTTGGAGGTAAGTACCGCGTATATGTGGGTACTACTAGTACCGCCACATGGGTAGTGCACTTGCAGGCAGCTGCATGCAGAAAAGGAAGCACCAATGCCGGGGTAAAGCTGTTAATCACCTCCTATATGTAAAATTTGAACGGAACTACGCGAACAGCGCGACATGAGCGCACGATAGGCGGGATGCCATGAGTGCACAGCACAAATAGTCCGCAGCGCACACGACCACACGCTATACTCATGGACGAACGTCAATGTCGCGAAAGCCTGGAATATATTAAGCTAACGTATATGCATTTGTTATTATGGGCGTTGTCCGGCACGGCGCGACGCATAGCACTGGCAGTTTGGCCCAGGTACCGCACGATGAAAATATGATGATAAGCGGCCTCGGTTCGGTTATACACCAAAGCAGCGCCTGCATGGGTTGTGAACTAGTAATTAGCAGATATCTGAGCACACCGTGGCCTCTGTCAGGCAATAAGGTTCGCAAACATGCCCTGTTGGCTCCCAGACTGTTTCCCACCTGCAGACCTCGTCGACGTCCACAGGGCGACCGCGGACACACGACTAGCTACATAGCAACACGCCGGTACAGTATGACATCTAATTCATGAAGTTGAAAAAGATGGACGAGCGGAGAGTGCGAGGACGCTGTCTTTCGGGATGACCGCGCGATTTGCCAGTGGATGCAGAACATGCCAGTCACGACCGGAGACATAATCAGGTCAATCACGGCCGATGCCATGGGCACCTAGTTATTATCTGAGTAAGTACGCACGTTTGTATACGTTGAATTGTTATTGTGGCATGTTGCGAGCTCCGTGCCCTTGCACACGCATGCTACTTTGCGGGTCTAATGCATAGCGCCATCGAAGCGCACAGTGCCCGCGGATGTCGCATATGTTTAAAAACGATGTGTTCTGCTTGTGTACGTGTTTGAGAACCAACTTGAGCACGTTTGCGCTGTCTTGGAGTTGGTGGGCCTGGTACCAACTCTGGGTACTAACTTGAATTGAATGCACGCATAGTTACTACGCTCGTAGCCTCAGGGTGTTACATGGAGATCAACGCAAGAGCCCGGCAGCGAGAGCGGCAGCAAGCAAGCAGACAACCAAAACCCCGGCAAGCAGGTAGCAACAAGCCGCAATTGTGCAGTTAACTGTTGCAAGCGCAAAGCCTCATCGAACCGGCACAATTGTTGCAACCGACACAACCGCACCCTCACATCCACACACGCTCACTCCTGGCCAGCGCACCCCACCACCACGGCAACCAAGCACAAAGCGACCGTCCGCACCCCGCACCGCCGGTTACCCCACCAGACACAGCCGCCACCAGTCTCACACCACCACCACCACCACCGCAACCACCCCCACCCGAGCACTCCCACTCGTAGCCTCAGGGTATATGTAGCGAGGCCATGCACATCGATATGATGATGTGAGCGGTGACCAGGCATCTCTCCTTAGCTACATGACTCCACTCCAATCGAGTTTGGAAAGGCACCCATGGCCAAACAGGCAGGTTTCAGGCAAGCCTGTAAAAAAGAGTTGCAGGCGGTTCCGGACAAGCCAGCCACCGAAAGCAGCAGCAACATAGCTGTTGTGTACTGTGTGCAAATCTGTTGGACAAATTCTCAAGCCTGTGATCGCATTTTTGTGTCAGGTGGAGGTCCATTTTCAAATGGTTCACACCAGTGTGTGATGATCAGGTTGTGTGGCCCCCGCAGACCGCATCCACGGGCCGGGGCATGTAATTAGACAACTGTTTTTGCGCATCCCTGGCGCCAAAGCTCCCCGAGCTGCCAGTCCACTCGTTGTGGCATGCTTGCTTGGCATGGCTTGATTTCAGAGCATTCCGCACCGCAGCCTCTCCAACCGCGACAAGTTGCAGAGTAGTTCCCCACGATGCCCTGCTCCCTCGCCGGTTGCCCGTTCATGTCGCGAAAAGTTGCTGGCACGTCAGCAACGCGACACTCTAAATCTCTGTTTTCCAGAATTTACACTCGCACCGCCAACACCCTGAGAACAAACCCTGATGGCCTGTCGCCATTGTGGCGCGGGGATCGCGTCATTCATGTGACATGCTCGACACCGCGTGACGACAACCTCGGACGGCAGTCGACTGATCATGCAAAAAACGACTGGCATGACATACTGTACACGCACAAGAGAAAACAAGCAGGCCAGTTATTTAAAAAATGCATGCTAGCCGCAGCGCATGCCTGCCAGTGAGCCGGGCAAATCCGCGACCGAGGAAGCT
>JALKAD010000400.1:0-15928 GCA_024500015.1 Ulva compressa | reverse complement strand
TATGTGGTGTCAGCACCAAAGTTGAATGTGGGCTACATACCACAAACATCCAAACTGCTGGAAAACTGGTAGTTACCTTTGGATGCACGCAGAGTGTGACTGTATCTTTTTGTGCTAGTTGTGAATGCGATCAACATTCGTCACTGCTTGTAGAGCCACATCCCTTCACAGAACATACACCAAACGTTACAGTATACACTTTTGGCTAGGGAAGTGTCCAGAGGGACTTGCATCGCTGCATGCGCGCTTGTGCATGCTTGCATTATTACACAGGTGTGACAGCTGTTAGTATATAGCCATTGCAGCCGGCAGGTACCTATCATTGCACACTGTGATGTGTTTATAAAGTACTGTCCCTGTTGCCAGCCAGACGTGACCATCACAGCGGCAAACCGAACGCCCTTGGCCGATGCAACCATGTGTCTTACTCCAGATGCGAACGCATAGCTGTACAGTGTACTCAGTACAATTGTATCCTCTTTATATGGTAAATGCTTTGGCCTGTTTGTTTTGTTGAGACAGGGCAGCGATGTCACTGAAACTGCGCGCAACTCTTGCAACTCGCGGCTCTGTCACGGAATCCGCTCAGCTTGCAGCCTTGCCGCAAGTCCGCTCATCCAGTCTGGCTCGCTGATGAAAAGGTTGAGGCAAAGGGTATGTCTGTGTGTTGATTTGGACTCAGGCTCTCCGAGTCGTAGTTGCACGTTCGAGTGTCAAGCGCGCTGGTGTCAAGCGCGCTGGTGACGCAAAAGACTTATGTATTGTTCGATGCAGACCGTATGTGAAATGGAGCAACAGATATATAAGTTTGCAAGCTGAGTGCTTTGCGTTCGCTATGCGTATGCAATCGTCACGCTTCGTTGTTCATCATGCAACTTGACCAGACATCGCAGACGTGGGTCAACGCAGGTGTTGCCAATCACATCACCGTCATATATTAAATACAAGTACCTGTCGTCTCAAGTGTATAGCATCTGCATCGATGTGTGCCATAATACAGCTGATCCGTGCGTGCTCTGTGCGCTGTCGCAGCCACCGTAAACATTGCTGCAGGACCACGCTTTACTTCGACATCTGAAATCTTAATTAGTGCAACTTCATGAGATCGGTGGATGTGTTCTTGATTGAGCGTGTCCGCACCAACCTTGACGAGAGAGCTGCAGTGCGCTGTAGCTGCTCGAATACACTGTGTGACATCTTGCAAGCGCAGCCCTCACCAGCATTACACCGCCAGTCAGTCAAAATGCCTCACAGTGAGGCTGGAATGCGGCAAACGTGTATGTTGATGATGGCTGGTGGTGAGATGATCGTCGCAACTGCACTGTCACATCCACTATGAACGTACAAGCATGCTCCCTTGGATACAGAAGTACCCTTGTATCAATGATGAATGCCAGCTGTAGTGGGAGTGTATTTACTTATACCCATAGGTCGTTTATTGAAAACAGGCATGATGCTAGCTGTACACGGCTGATAGTTTGTCAGATGTTGGGAGTGACTGCAAAGTGGATGTGATGAAACCTTTAGTGAATGTTTCTACCGCACCGCCACATCCACTGTGAGCTCCATCCGCATTCACATCACATCAAGTGGAAAAAATTCACATCTATTCCACCTACACAGTGCATACATGGATATGTTCAAGGTGTTACGACCATCCACATCGACTGAACGTCCATCCAAGGTTCAATGACATGAATTCACTTCCACAGGAGATTCACTCAGTGTTCATCAATGACTGCACCCACACAAAAATAGCTTTTGTGGATCATCAGTGAATGTGACCATGTACAGACCGATTCAAATAATGAACCACAGTGAACATGGTGAATGTACAGTGGATGCTGTCGCATGACGTTCCGTGTATGTACGATGAATTTCGTGTGATTCCCACTGAATGTGGCAATGTACTTGCGATGAACGTCGCTACAGCAAACATTCACTAATGCTGCCTCCAACATTCACAACTGTTTCTGCTAGTGTACACGAGCACAGCGAACTGGCATGTAGGTGCGCATCCCAATGATTCATGTTGGCTGACTGTCAAGAATGTTCTCAGCAATGGTGTTCAGATGATCAGGCGAACCTGTTTGCAGAGTCACACAGGTGCAAGCAGACTTGGTGAAGCGCAATCGTTCATAGTCTGTGAGCGGTCGCATAGTGCAGGTCAGCTGCAGCATGCAAGTGAGGCTCACAGTTGATTGGGCGCATTTGTGCATGTGTAATGGTTCATGCAGCTGATCACAACTGTTGGAGGAACAACATGCACCAACAGATCTCACTGCAGCTGCTGACAGACCTCCCATGTGGTCAGGAGATGGCAGCCAGATTGATTATCACAAACTTTCCATCGGAATGGCAGCACAGAGTCAAGGAATGCCATGCTTCAGGAATGCCATGCTTCAGCGACAGTAGCAAGGAAGGCACAAAACGATCAGAAGAAGAAGTCAGAACCAGCAAGTCAGCCCAAGAAGGGCACTGTCAAGGTGTGTGCTACCACATGTACAAGGATGACTGAACAGGCTGATGGCAGGAAACTCCATGCTTACATGGATGTTGACAGCAGTGAATTGCAGAAACGGGGCAGGCCATCCACAGGCAAAGCTCAGATCCGCACCAGAGGGAAGAGGATAGACAACGGCGATGAGGTCGTTGAGATCACCAAAGAGACTGCCACTGTTCAAGAGACTGCTGCTGAAGGCAATCACACTGCCAAGCCTGTGGGCTTCCGGCAGGCAATCAAGGTATTCTACTACGTTGAATCTGCTACGCTGAATCATACTGCTGTGTTGTTACTAGATGCAGCCCACGCTATAACCAAAGGGTTGGCTACAGGTCTGATGGTTTCGAGGTCAGGCAAGATCTCACCAAGCAGACATATTTATAGTATCAAGATGCAAGAGCCTGAGTACTGTTCTAGCATACTGTGTGTACTAGCAGGCGGGCAAGCTGACTGCCTGGTAGACTTGCCTGGTACGGGCAGCGGGCCCACATTGATAGCCGGGCACCAAAATGGCCGGACTCGGTGAAAATAGAGACTACACCATGTAACAATAACACAGAACTTCAAAGGACGTCGTTGCAATCATCGTGTGCACCGTTTCGCGCTGTATCAGTTCACCCGTCACAACGCGCGACCCGACATGCACCCGGTCGACAACCTCCAGTGCACGGCATGTGCGTGTCGGCAGATCCCAAATGCAGCGAGCTAAGCGAATCGAGGACAACGAAGCATAATAGGAAGCACATACATGTTTGCTTTGCTCAGTCGGGTGGAAAGTTTGCGAAGTGGGGCGCTTTATGGCAACAGCTGTCACTGACTGTGACAAGCACTACAAGAACTCAGAAACCATAGGCAGCCGAATCACCAGCTTGCAATGTCGGCATGTCAACATATCATAGCATTGATGCGTTTTCTGGCATCCGTGAGAGTAGCGGCGCCATGGTTGCAGTGCAGGTCACGCAATCACCTGCGCAAGGTGAGGGCTGATGGCTGCCGCATTCGCACAGTGGACTGTCCATTGCCGCATGTGAGCGTGACAGCGATTGTTTTAAAATGTCCAACTGTTTCCCGTCGCTAAAGACTCTGATTGGTGTTTGGCACAGCGTTTCTGCGCGCCAGTTCCAATAAGTGTGCACAAGAACCTCGATGCTGTGTTGCATAAACAACACCAAAACAAAGCGCAGTACGTCGTCAACATGCTACTGTACTCTACTGGCTTGTTGCCTGCTAGATTATTGTTCACAACAGGCGGATTAGGCGAGCTTCAGTGGCATCGGGTGCAATCGACCACGAGGTCCCGAGGTCACAAGGGCGCTCAGAACTCCGCGACGACGGGTGTATTCCATTCAAACCATTACATATTGATGTTGTACTCATTTTCGGCTGTTTCTATGCACTTTTCGCTGAGTTTGCCTTTGGTCGACATCAGCCTCCTCGCGGGGCTGTCGGGTGGCAGACCGGGTGCAAGTCGTTCTTGTAGTGCCCTTGTGTCTTTCTGACGCCTGAACTCGCTGTCCAGCCATGGCCGCGCCCGCACCCCCACCCCTCGTGCCTTTCTGACGCATGAACTCGCTGTCCAGCCATGGCCGTACCCGCACCCCCACCCCTTGTGTCTTTCTGACGCATGAACTCGCTGCCAGGCCATTGCCACACCCGCACCCCCACCCCTTGTGTCTTTTTAATGCATGAACTCGCCGCCAAGCCATGGTCACACCCGCACCCGCAGCCGCCTGATGAACTCCAATGCCCGTTAAGCAGGCTCTTGTGCCCGCGGGTCAAGCTTTGGTGCCGTGGCATGCCGGCTATGGGCGCGCTAGCATCGAATGGATGTGCGGAAGCTGCGACAAGGCCTCGACTGATACATCTGAAGCAAAGTCCATCTAGAACCGTCTAGACCAGTGCCTAACAATGCCTACCTCTAGTGCCCGCTTGGGAAGCTCTAGTGCCCGCCATGGGGCTCTAGTGCCCGCTAGGTTGCCTCCAGTGCCCTCCAGGCGGGCTCCGGTGCCCGGCAGGCAAGCTTCGGTACCGGCAACGCAAGCTTCAGGAGCTGCCGTTGCAGCTGCTAATCTCCAGCTCCGTGCACTCGGAGGCCCATGACATCGAAGGCGGCTCGTGCTCTCACACGGGACAGCCCACCTCCACACGTTGCAATTGTGATCACGACGCGTCGTGATGTGCGCAAATTACTTGACATTGCAATCCACATCTACATGTCCAACGCACTCGCCTGAGCCATGTGGCAAGGCGTCCGCATTCGGCGCGCTAGGGCTGATACGGGCCCTGGCTCCATGAGTTGATAAGCCGTAGCTCGTACCGAAGATTGACACGCGGCCACAACTTGCATGCGCCTTGAGTGTTACACGGATATTAACGCAAGTCCGGAAGCGAGGGCAACAGTAGGCAAGCAGACTCACCGTCGTTTACAAGTGGCAGTGGGTACCACGACAGAAACTTATGGCATCATGGCTGCCGCACTGGCTAATGTGCACGTGTTGATGTGCACTTGCTGATGTGCACGTGCTGATGTGCACTATCGATATCCATGCTGGCCGCGCTAGCATCGACATATGTGCGGAAGCTGCGACATGGCCTCGCGAGGCCTCGATCGGCGCCGGTAGCATTCGCGAATGCTACAAAACAATATCCGTCTAGAACGGCCTAGAATGTTCAGCGGGCGACGGCCTCCGCGCGCGGCCGCCACTGCGAACCCAAGCTCACACCAAGACATTATGGGGTTGGAGTGCGCGTGTGTGGATGTGCGGTTGTGTCGGTTTTGCGGGTTCGTTGCGCCTGGGACTGTTTCTGCTTGTCGCTGCCTGCTAGTGGGGGTTTGGTCGTCTGCTTTTCTGCTCTTGTCCTCGCTGCCGGGCTCTTGCGTTGATCTCCGTACACCTGATCTCCGTACACCACGGTACACGTGACACAGCGACATCACCGGCGATGGAAATGTGGTGACCCACATTTTGCGTCTCCCATCAGAACGGCGTACGAGTCGCGGCTCCCATCTGCAACTCTATCCCCCTCTCCTATCGAGTGCTCGAAATCGCAACCCCGGCCCTCCGGGCCCCTAGCCTTCGGCTAGCTCATTTCCTAGGATCCGTCAGTGTGAAGTTCTGTTTTTGGGTGATGTCGAACAGGTCGTTCATGCGGGTAGCGCTGGTGAGAGGCATCCATTCGGTCAGCAATTTGATCTGCATAACACCAGAGTGAGAATGCTGGCAGTGGCATTCAATATGTAACCGGATGCAGGGATGCAAGGAGTGAGGGTGGGCTGCAAGAGCACTGCATGCGCATGACACCAAGCATGTTGTATGCCTGTCAACATGACAAACTTGGGTTGGGAATGACCAATGCAGGTGTTGGGTGTTACACGCAGATCAACGCAAGAGCCATGTGGTTAAGTGACAGTATGCAGGAACGACTTGTGAGGACGCAACTGCTTACTTTAGCATACAGTGCCAATTCCGTCAAGACATATACAAATCAGATTCGCCAGTTCATGGCATTCTGTGAGAAGCTGCAACTGCCTCTACAGAGTGACGCGTCTGCAGCGTGCTGGATTCTTCATGCATCAGAGGTGCTGCATTTGAAGAAGGCTACAGTCTCTGCCAAGCTGGCAGCTTACAAGTGGGCCCATGCGGCCCTGTGGGGCTTGGGGCCTGCGCGGACCGAGGTGGGTTCCACGCTGTACTTGATGCAACGCGCGATCGCTCGCCGGGCTGAGGACAAGGAGCCCAAGCTGGCCGTGGGGAGGGATGGCCTGAAGCGGATTCTGACCAGTCAGGGAGGGGGAACGTCAGACCCCGATGTGCATGAGATGCATGCATGGTGGGCTCTGGCTTATGCCGCTTTTCTGCGATGTTCGGAGGTGGCTGTGCTTTCATGGGAGGATGTGGGGTTTGTGACGGAGGAAGATGGCATGGCGGCTGTCACCATGCAGCTGGCCGTGTCCGGACGCCAGATCTTCAAAAATCATTCTGAGAGCATTTCATTCCATATCAGGGCTAGACCTGGCGCGGTATGCGCAGTCGCACTGTTGAAGCGTTGGTGCCGCTTGTGCGGACGCCCCGCCACTGGTAAGATTTTCCATAGGTCGGTAGAAGATGTCCGACGGGTGTTTCAGAGTCGGGCTAGCTCTGTCCTAGGTGGCAGTCCTTCACAATACGGCTTGCACTCGCTGCGAGCTGGTGCAGCGACGGACGCAGACGGGGATGGTGTGGCGCTGAGTACGATCAAGTTCAGGGGCCGATGGAAATCAGCTACTGTGTTGCAGTATATGCGGGCTGGGGAGCAGATGGCAGCAGAGCTAGGTCTCCCACGGGCAGGTGGGCGCGCGGTGCGCGTTCTCTAGCGTCCTCCAGTACATTCTGCGTAGTTCTCAGCGGTTCTACGCAGTAGTGGAGCTCCTCAAGGGGTGGAGCCTCCGGGCTCCACGTGCCTCCGGGCACCGGTGTTTACTCAACACCGCCGTCGTATGACCATAAAGGTCTTTTACATGCATGAAGCTTCTCTGTACAGGACTCTAGTTCAAAACTTCTGAAAAGCTCGCCATATATGCCAAAACAACTCGTCACGCCTGCGTCATTTACCCCTCGGAACTTACGCTCGTTACGTAGTCGGTGACACTAGCCAGCTCTCGCAGCAGTTTAAGTCTCGTGTTCTCTGAGCCGTGCCCGCCGGCGTCGACCGTGGCCGCCACACCGACGCAACGGCAGCTCCGGAGCTTCCAGCCCGAACCCCACTGGCAGCCGGGCTGTCCGACCTCACAAGTGGTCGGAGCGTGCCCAGTGGTCGGTGCGACTGGAAATTCTGACCCCTTTCGCACCGCGGAACCTTGCCCGCGCGGTGTTGCGGAAAGTCTCAGGTTTGATCGTGCGTGCGCGCCTGGTGGTGGAAAACGTGCGCGTGCGACCAACTCGCATAGAATAGGAATGCGCCCTGTGTCTTGCATGCGCGTGTCTGAGGGGGGCTTCCGGTTGGGTTAACCCTTCGGTTCCTCGGTCCCTGTTCGCCGGACATGTCAATGCCAGTGGCCTAATCGGCTACGGCAAGTAATTTACCGTACATTTACATGTGCATTTACATTTACACCTGCCAGCGTCGCAGGCAGACTCCGGCAACCTGGACTCTGACGCACGTCTACAAGTACATACTGCGGCAGAGTGTGAGGTGCGCGCTGCAGGTCAATGTGCCCGTCTTCCGCTCCAGATCTCAGCCTGCTGGGGCGGCGAAGACAGAGGTGCAGAATTTCACAATATGCGGCTATGTGTTGTGGGATATGTGTCCCACCTCGGAAGATCCAAGGTAGCTCAACCACAGAGTGCCACGTGGCACTCACAAACCCGCCAAGATGATTCCCATATGCAGCGCTCCATATAGACGACTCAAGATATCATAGCCGGTATCTAACAAATAGATACCGACTGTGCAGGTGTGTCCTCGAGATCTCAAGCGTCATGTGCCACGTACCTCGCACACGTTCCAATTCCGCTTTGACGTGCGAACCCTACGCACGACCAAGGCTCACATGCACTCACGCCCATCACACGCATTTCCAAGCCCACGCACGCGCTATAACCCACTGCGCACACTGGGACGCGTCAAGCGCGTCATGACACTATGTGTGCGAAATTCTTCGAGTCCGATTTCGGAAATGAGTGTTTAGTGAAGGAACAAACTCGTTGCGCTGGCTTCTATTCTATACTGCTGCACTACAAGTCTTCAGCTTGGGTTGGGCTGGCCATTTGAAGCTTTGAAGGTGGCTGCGGGCCCGGGGCTGTGCAAATTGTTGAACCCCGCTGCACCCAAGGCAACCTGGCTAGGAAGGCCTCCCTGGTCATGAGATCATGATCGATGAAATCGTTCAGCAGCCGACAGCCTGTCCGCGTGTTCCATTCAATGCATGCATACACACTGAGATATAGCCCTTTAGGGCGCAGGCGTTCTGTGCATGATCACGACGTGGCCGCCACAGCTAAAATGAGAGAAACGGACAGGCCTGGCTCAGTCAACACCGTGGGAAAGCCTAGGCATCATCAGCAGCCTGCTGAGGGGGGGCTACCACGCACACATGAACACACTAAAACGTGTGTTACACAGCAGATCTAGGACCCAGCAACGCCGAGGCAACAGAGCAGTCATCAGGTCATCAGGCAGACAGACAAACCATCGCAAACACACTAAACCGTGTGCAGTTGGTCATGGCGACAGATGCAGTCTTCATTCAAGCGCAGCTCATTGCAGCGAATCAGCGACACACATGCACATGCGTTGCCAGTGGCACCAGCAACTACATACATGCAACTACATACACATGCGTTGCCAGTGGCACCAGCAACTACATACATGCAACTACATACATGCAACCACAGCTATCGCTGTTTCATGTGCAACCACTAGTGTGCGCGAGTTCAGCCTCGGCGACGTGCTGTGGCAATGGCATGCATGCCCACACTCCACCGTCCAGCCCCAGGCGCATCACTTGTTCTGCATTGGAGCGGGACGCTAGCACTCTGCGCAGCTGACCGCGCGTTACACAGGCTTACTGAGCTGCTGCAAATGATTAATGGCCATGGGCGTGATCGCTGACACCGGTGTGCACGTACGTAGCAGCGCATGCGGCGTGTCCTACATGGTAGTTGCACAAATGTGTAGCCTCGTGGCATGTCTGCCTGTTTGCGTGTTGCCTGGTCTGTTGCTTCGGCGCTGCTGGGTCCTAGATCTATGACTGTGAAACACATTTGTGCAGCTACCATGTAGGACCATGTAGGGTAGGCAGGGATTGTTTCTAGACATGCATTGCCACTCCGGCTGATAGCTGTGCGCGTGCCAGTGGTCTGAGTGGTCTGACTGTGCGCGAGTCAGCTGACTCGCGAGCGTGTACTCTTGCAACGTACGAATTAAAGTTGATTCGCGTTCTGCACCTGGCAACACACCTGCTGCCATTACATCATCCAGAGTGGCAATACATCTCCTGGATTGAAACAGTTGCCATCAAGCTTCCTCGAGCACCGTTCTGGCTCAGACACACTCGGTCCACCGTCGCCACTCCCGCCATAAGTGCGATTACATTCCACGGAATCCACCGTAGCAAGTCGAGGCCATTGGCACCGGCTAAAACTAGTCATGGTAGCCTGTGTCAGTTCTGTAACAAGCAGCATCCAGTGTATCTTCTACCTCTTTGATAGTACACAGTAGCATGTTGCTGACTCACACCTTTTGGCCGCGACAAGGACACCGCGCGCGGCCCGGCTAGATCGCGGCGAGCGGATTACCCGTGATACGATGGAAGGCGGCGGGTGGCAGGAGGACATGTATGCCTGCGATTTTTGCGCTTCTCAGAGAGTTGGTATGGTCGCCAGGGGAACTGCAACATTAACCAATGAACACTGGGGGCATGATTGCTTAATGCTGTGTTTTACACTGTGATAGATCAAGGCCTCAGCAGCGCCGAGGGAAAAAGCAGAAAAGAAAACAACCAAAACAAAGTAACAGTCTGAACAAGCAGCACAGCCGCCGTCTATACCAGCATGGTCCACACCAATCGCTAACAGAAACAGCAGCGCACACACACCCACACACCGCACGTCCGCCATTTCTCCTCTGCCCGCGCACGTCCGCCATTTCTCCTCTGCCCCCCTTCCCGGGCACCGCTCGTACAGCATGGCTGGCTGTGGCTGCGGCCCCTGGGTTGGGTGCCTCGCGGCCTCGGGGATGGCCGTAGCGCGCGGCTGCGCGCCCGTGTAGCCTGATGGGGTCGAGTAGGCGCCCGCCAGTGGGCCTAGAGCATGCTGCCTGTGTTTGGGGTGCGCATGGCCTGTGTGGTACTGCGCGGTGCTGCGCTCGGTTCATGCGTTGTTTGGGTGTGTATGTGTGTGTGTGGTTACAGAGTCGTTATGCGCTAGTCATGCCAGTGGCACATCCAACGCACTACCTCACAACTCAGCAACCGGGCGGATTCTGCCCGCCACGGCTGCCTTTCCAGACACACCAGTCATGATCTGCAAGCCCATTCTGAACAACAGCGCGTTGCCTCTACACAAACCTACACTCAGTTCTCTTTTCACATTGGTGATGTACTGCGCCCGATCCTGTATACCACACTCGACAGCAATATCAGCGAGATACTTCAGATGCGACAGTGCACCCTTGCTCAACCTGCCGAATGTCTCATGCGACAACGCAACAAAATCGTACGCATGCGGATTATAGCGACGATAAGCAGCCGCCTTGTGCTTATCGCGCACCGCCGCCGCAGCGCCATCCCCACGGGCTGCCGCTCTGCGATACGTCTGCGCCACAGGGTCAATCACAGACACATCCGCAATGCGGAGCTCGCCGCTGGGCGGAACACACAAGATATCCCCGATTTTGTCCGCCTCCGGCACCACACCTGAGGCCGGCTCGGCATCATCTAGCTCCTCTGCCTGTGCATCTGCCCCGCGCTGCGGCTGACCCTGCCCCTCCTGGCCTGAATCCCTGTGCTCAGCACCCTCCGTTGCATCGTTGCCCACATCTGTGTCCCTGCCCGCAGCGTCTCGCCCAGCCGCTTCACCCATCCCGCCCACGTCGTCGGCCCTGCCTGGATCCCGCCTCCCGCCATTCGCCCCATCCCCACGCCGAGCAATGCTGCTCTGCGCGTGCGTATCAGTCGCGGCGAGTTCCTGTGCATGCTGCGTCAGAAAACAACGAGTGTTGGGGACCTTAGTGCTGGAAACGCTCGCCCGCGACCCCGCCCCGCGCCATCTCTCCTGGAGAATATTGTGTGTGTGTGTGTGTGTGTGTGTGTGTGTGCGTGTGTGTGTGCATGCACATGTGTGTGTTTGCTTTTATGCCAGCGCAAGTTTGAACGAGTTCGTTCTGGCATCTGCTCGTGCGGAGAGTAGCCTTGGTGCTTGCGATGGGCTGTCTGTCTTTTTGCGTGCTGCCTGGTCTGTTGCCTCAGCGCTGCTGGGTCCTAGATCTATCACTGTGTAACACACCGCACGTCTGGAAACGCAGTCGTGGCGCGCAGAGTCCGCCCGGATGCTGAGTTGTGAGGTAGTGCGTTGTTGAGTGTGATATCAGATAGTAGATCGATGTACTGAAGCGGTGTGTGCGTGGGTTGAGCACGTGATATATAGGGTTTTTGTGGGGAAATGGAATGGGAATGTGGCGCCCCAGCCAGAAGTCAACCAACGAACGGCATCTGACCTCAGCAAAGCATATAAGTATGCCCAGGCCCGTCCCTGCTAGTGCTGACCTCGCCCGGAATACAGGCAATGAGGTCGGTGCTGGCCTGGTGTCATGACGCGCTTGATGCGTCCCGGTGTGCGCAGTGGGTTAGAGCGCGTGCGTGGGCGTGGAAATGTGTGTGTGATGGGCGTGAGTGCATGTGAGCCTGGGTCGTGCGTAAGGTTCGCACGGCAAAGCGGAATTGGAACGTGTGCGAGGTACGTGGCACATGACGCTTGAGATCTCGAGGACACACCTGCACAGTCGGTATCTATTTGTTAGATACCAGCTATGGTATCTTGAGTCGTTCATATGGAGCGCTGCATATGGGAATCATCTTGGCGGGTTTGTGAGTGCCACGTGGCACTCTGTAGTTGAGCTACCTTGGATCTTCCGAGGTGGGACACATATCCCACAACACCTGGCCCAGTCAATCCGACGGGTAAATGGGAAGTTTGTGGGTAGACGATGCCTGATGGTGTAATCGGTAAACCATCAGCTGGAAGAGTTCTTGTTGCAGCAAGTTGGTGTTTCATTGAGAGGCTACATGGGCGTTTGGCAGCGTTTCACAACATGCGTCGGATGTGCTACTGGCATGACCAGTGCATAACAACACTGTATAACCACACACCGCACGAGCGAGCGCGACAGCACGCAGTCCATGCACAGGCTACGCACAGGCACCCGGTGCTGGGGACCACGTACGGCACCCAGCCGGCGCCAAGCGAGCCCGAGCAAGCCGGACGGACGCGCACACTCAAGCAACGCACACAACTCAGACGACCACACACGCAGCTGGGCCCAACATGGCAGCTACACAGAAGGCACAGCAACGGGCGTAGACGCGCACAAGGCCGATATCCGGCAGGCCGTGCCGACCAGGACAGCGGCCACAAGGCAACAACAGAGGCCACGAGCGGGGAGGGTGACACACGAAGGCAGGGCGACACACGAAGGCAGGGCAGCTGCGGGGTCACGGAGGAAAGGAGCAGTGCACGCAGTCAAAGCACCGTCACACCCAGGCGTAGTCGGAGAAGCACGGTCGACAACGGCACATGCAGCCATGTCACCCGCCACAGCGTGCATGAGATCAGACAGGAGACATGCAACTCCATGACGAACCACGGAAGGAAGAAGACAAGGGCACGATAGGAGCTGATATTCGATGTGACGCCTCCTGTGCTCACGCGGACCAGCAACACATAAACCAGCATCTGTTTCATACACCCCGCACTCACAAAGGAGACACGCATGGGGGCGACGCAATACAGGGGTATCATGGTCTTCCGGGCGCTGTTGTTACCTCGGGAGGGCTGTGGCAGATCTAGGCCTTAGGCAACTGTGTGCAAGCTAGTCGTTTGTGTGGCGGCATGCCGCGGCAGGTGCAGTGCAACAATTCATGCATGCGACTGCGGGAGTAGGACGTGGATAGATTTGCATGGTGATCAGCGAGTCCGCTGTCACATATAGGACTGACTCTCAGTTCACCAGTCGTTGTGTTTGAAAGTGGTGAAAGGATCAGTTTGCAGAAGCAGTGGTGACGCGCCTGAAAGAGTTGGAGCGGCAGCTGCAGACACCGCGGAAGCCTGTGATGTGGGTGAAAATTATTCGCTCGGAAAACGGCACTGAGTTCAAAGGCAAGCTGAAGTGGTGGTGCAGCAAGCGGAACATCATCATTCAGCACAGCATGGCAATATGACCGCAGCAGAATGGCAGAGCAGAGCGGATCAACCTGGGATGGGTCGCCGGGCCCGACCAGCCCAAAATCCCGACTTATCGGGCCCGACCTGAAAAAACCCGACTTATCGCCGGATCTGCTAAGCGAAAAGCTGAATACTTATCCGATGCGGCTTTTGAGGGCGCCATATAATCAGAAATCGTGAGTGGGGATGTGGGCACTTCTCAGAACTCAAAAAAGCAATCAGACGACTACTGTAACGTTCATATTGTTCGTCAGCTTGTGAGCCACCAGTAGTGCTTAGGTACTTGACCATGCTGAGGTACATGCAGCAGGCGCCAAGCGCCGTGTCGTCTAAATTGATTGGAAGGCCGACCTTTCAACCGTTGAGCGTGTCAAAAACACAACAAATAAGTATATGGACGTTTGTGCGTATTGCGGATGCACATGGAGGCGGGTCGACGTCGCGACGTCGATGGAAGCTGGTGCCGACCAGTGCAAGGCACACAGTGCCCGCGATCCGCCACGCAGAGCCGAGGCTAGAAAAACTTCGAACATGTATCATAAGATATCAAACATACGGTTAGCTCCAACGCCTCGGCATCTACTTCGCCGTCCCGAAATGACGAAGCAGATGCCGAGGCGCTGGCAGCTTTCAGCGACGATTGCAGGGCCCTGCAATCGTCGCTGACAGCTGCGACCATTTATAACTCAGTTTTTGCTAGCCTGCCTACACTGTGTGGTATGCAATCATGCTCGCGTGATGTGGCTTTTGATGCCTGCGGCTGTCCACTTGCCCGAAATGGCTCGAGTTTTCCCTTTTTTTAGCATGGTGCAGTTCAACCAAAAAAGTATCCCGACCTCCAAAATTTTTCCCGATTAATCGGGCCCGACCTGAAAAAACCCGACGACGGGAAGTCGGGGTGGCCCCATCCCAGCCCCATAGCCACTCCGGATCAGCACCGTGCATCCACTCCATGCATGGTCACCGTAGTCCTGTGCATGGCTGGATCACGACACGCTGCTGTACCTCTCCACTCACACGCGGCCCGATCTGGCATATCGTGTGGGGGTGCTGAGTCGATTCATGTCGGGCCCCACACATGTGCATTTTGCGGCAATGAAACGTGTGCTGAGATACGTGCGAGGGACCTGGGACTGGGGGCTGATGTACCAGTACAGTCCTCCACGTGGAGGCAGTCTTCAAGGAGCTGGGCATGCCATGAAAGGCGGTGATGCGGCTCTACTCAGATGCCGACATGGCAGGAGAGCTGGATGGCCGGAAGAGCACTTCAGGGGTTGCTGATGACGGTGAACGGAGGGCCGATCCTGTGGGCATCCAAGCTGCAGACGGTGGTGGCGCCGTCTACGAGTGAAGCGGAGTACATCTCAGCAGCGATGGCTGTGAAGGAAGCACTATGGGTGAGGAAGCTGCTGAGTGATGTCTACCGTGACGGTAAGGTGCAGTGCATGCCATTGTACTGTGACAACCAGAGTGCGCTTCAGCTGATGCAAAGGACTGCCGGAGTAGCTGGCAGGTCCAAGCACATTGATGTGCAGTATCATTTCATTAGGAACAGGTACTTGCGTTGTGAGGTGTCGGTGGAATTCGTGTCTACTGAGGAGCAGAAGGCTGACATGCTGACGGAGGCATTGTCCGGGCCTATGCTGACCAATGCGATTGCTGGATATTTGAAGCCACCACCCAGCGACAGCGCTTGAGGGGGGTGTGACAGATCTAGGCATTAGGCAACTGTGTGCAAGCTAGTCGTTATTGTGGCGGCAGTTGCAGTGCAGCAATGCATGCATGAGACTGCGGGAGTAGGACGTTGATGCATAGATTTGCATGGTGATCAGCGAGTTCGCTGTCACATATAGGACTGACTGTCAGTTCACCAGTCGTTGTGTTTGCCTGGCTGAATGGCAGGAACACGTTTATTAGACTCTGTTTGCATACTGCGCAGTGAGTTGGCATTGACATCTAGGATCTGAACTGTGCGAAGTGCAGGTTGTGACGTTGCATGTTGCTGCGGGCGAACATCATAGACTCACAGTGCACATTCTGTCACAGGTGCGATCCATACAGCTTTAGTCGTTTACAGTATTTGAAGCTGTAACAGTTGTGTTTGACTGGCTGAATAGCAAGCTGTGACGTTGCATGTTGCTGCGGGCGAACATTGTAGACTCACAGTGCGCATTCTGCCACAAGGGCTGCTCCACGATGGATGCATTGGCTCTAGAGTGCGTGCTGTGAACGCCATCGGGTGCCGCCGGTTTGCACCTGAAGCTCTTACCCGTTCCCACAGAATGTATATGAGTGCATGCATCTTCCGATCGATCTCTCTGTGAGCGACTAGGCCCAGGGCTGCCGTATCTATAGCTAAGTGAAGTCAAATGCATGGTCCCACGCTCTGACAAGCTCTGCGGCTGTGGGCCGTTTTGTCGGGTCTCGTTCTAGGCAACGCAGCACGGTGGGCCGTAGACGACGGAGCTTCTCAAACTGCTCCACATTTTCAGAAGATGGCCCCTCC
>JALKAD010000397.1:0-15942 GCA_024500015.1 Ulva compressa | reverse complement strand
TGGGGGACTTGATCCGACGAGCTGGAGGGTACGGAAGTGTTGGGGCATGCAAACAGCTGCAGCGACGTGTCACTGGTCAAACAAGAGAGGACAGACGGTGCTGGGCAGGACACAGGACGGTGCTTAGGATGTACCGTAAGACAGTGATCGAGTCTAAAACATGCGAATATATCATACATCTCTGCATGTGCCAGCACTTCGACACTGAATGACAGATGACTTGTCCAGACAGAAACAGACATGACAGACAGCGCTGATCATCTGATACGCCACCATTAACAATGTGCACGTGCGCACCATACTCGAAACCGAAAACCTTGTAACAAATTTTCAGCAAGGCATTGCAAGGACATTTTCAAGCGGTTTGGGCCTAATCTGAAGTGCCCCTCACATAGCTCAACTCCCAACAGTTCTCGCATCCTATCCGCAACAAAGATTACTGCAGGGAAATGCTACATAATGCTTATGACTACCCGGGCAAAGCAACCCATGGTCCGAGGTTGCCGTCGCCGCAGAGCAGCTGGGTCGCATAGTGTGCACCGTGCAGACATGCTTGCCTGATCTACGTTCCTTCAAGGAACCACACAATCAGTCAAACTTATCTGCAGTACAACAATCGCATCGACGTCGCGTGTGCTGTTTGGCGACGTTTGGACACGTTAACAAGGTGCGCAGCACCCGACTGCACGACCGCGGCCGCACACGCAGCAGTATGGTCTCAGTTTCACCCAGAGACCATTGATACTGCTCTTGCATGTCAATGAGTGGCTGTGCATGTACATGGGCGAGCGGCGGAACTGCTGTGGTTCTGCGGACGATGCTATGCGGCACCGCCATGCCTAAATACGCGTTAGCACTACTGGCTTTTGACATTCAAGTTCAGGAGAATCTGTTGCATTGAGGCAAATGTGTCTGGCTATTCCGCGAGGATCACACCTGGTCAACATAGCGAACCTTGCCACGAGAGCCCCCAGTGCTGCGTGTACTGTACATGTGCTGCCAAACTGTACGAAAAAGAGAAGAATCTGGGAACAGACATGTGCGCATATGTATATGAAGATCGAGGATGTCACAATGCTCAAGAAAGTACCACCAAGGATCGCGACTAGATTCGAGAGGTGCGTCGGGGAAGTGATTGTGAAACGTCATAGGTAAACGCCATAATGTGTCAAGTCACCAACGGTTTCAGGACATGCCATACGCACCGGGGTATCTCTGGCTGGAGATACGTGCGTTGCACGCTACATTTCTCTGTTAGCACGAAGCAGGTCCCGTCTTGACGGCGTGCGGCGGCATGCCGCGACATGTCGCGGTCTCGAATTCGGATGGGCGCGACAGCGTTGAAAAGGGTCTAGCTAGTCGCTGCGCGAGTGTCCATTGCCTTAATTTCAGAAGGGTCTGACACATCGACGCCGCTATGTGCTTTGTCTATCATGCCCTCACACCCAAAACGGTCTGCTAGCTCGATCTCGCTGGGGCGAGTCGCTAAGTATGAGATATCCTCCGTTAGACCTCATCACGCGGAATATGACTGCATGCTCTGTCAGCGTGTCCATGTGTTGCGCGATTTATTCTTGCAGGAGCTGATGCCGTGCTTTGGTTTAGCTGCCAGTATTACGTCCGTAGATCTGCAAGCAGACCCGGCTGATGAATCCAGAGCGACACAAATGTCTGGCAAAAGATTTCAACATTCAATCGTGCATCGACGTGGCTTAAACTGTATTACGGTGCGCTCCAAACGTGTTGCGGTGTGACAGCGTAACTGCAGTGTGCACCGCGGCACCGTTGAAGTGTGCTGCGCATGCAGCTGCAAACTTCTCACTTAACTGGCTGGATGTGCAGGTACTGCCTGGGCTAGCTTGTGCAGACCTGTGTTGCTCGGGGCTAGACCAGTTGGAGCTCAAGCAGCGCATTCCGTAGTTATGGAATATTGAAGCTCTTAGCTGTTCAGTATAATCACTGCTACCCATTGCTGCGGCTTTGTGTGATATCCATGGGCGGCGCAAGGTGTGCTGTGTATATTTTTCCTGCAGTGCTGCATCTTTCCATACGAGGCAGCCAAATGGTCTATGCCAATATGCTTTTGTTACAGCGCTGCTTGACCCGATGCGCAAGAAAAAACCATTGAGCTAGATGTTCATTGTCTGCAGGTGCTGATCTAAGTAGGAGATTCTGATGACAAGCAGTGCGAGACTGGTGGCTCTACTACAGCCATGTGGGACCTCATTTGTCAGGTATTTTGCTCTCTTTCAGCTGCTTTCTGTGCTGATCTGCAGTTAGACACCTTCGTACCTATTCCACATGTACGAAATGTAGGCAGCTCATGTAGCAGAAAGCTGTTGCTGGCGCTGGATCCTCCATCTGCTGGAGAAGGTCAGTGTTGTTGCTCCCTTCGTGAGTGTCTGATCACATTACTCCGTGTAGTTTGGTTGCATGATGGCATTTGCACTTTGCTACGGATGCCATTGTCTGTCTCACACAAATTCCAGGCTGTGGCAGCTCAACTGAATTTAAGCATCGCTTGTATTTATCGATGCTATGTTTGAGTTCTCTACGCTTATTATTCTAATACCTGTTCTCACTCTGTTGTTGCTTTGCAGATATCCGAGACCATGTCAAGCTGCTCTTCCTCTGCCAAGGAGGTAGAGTCCTGGTGGACTGTACCGCATTCGTGTTCTGAAGTTCTTCCATGAGTGGGCCCGTAGCGTCGTATTCTGTTTGCTATAGCGGTGTAAAATGCAATTCGTTCTGCCTAGTGACGATCCGATCAGCTTTGTTAAAGGGCCCACCATCAGTTGCCACTTACTCTACGACAACCTCAGTGATTTAATTCCTTACAAATCTGTTTGTATGGTATCGAGTGCCGACTGTAATACTGGTCCCCGGCTTTTTTCCTCGATCACCAACAATCTACTGTCCGTATTGCAACCAACTCCACTGCGTGCTCTCCCACACGTATGTCCTGTCTTGTTGTGTCCAGTTGAGGATAGCATCGGCGCTTGTGGGTAAATTCAAAGCAACACCGGTATCACAAACGCGCATTGATACACGTAAGGCATTGCTGAACACAAAACCTATTGCACGCAGTGCGTGCGACTGCAGATGTAAAACCTGCGCTAGGTACGAAATAGCTCAATATCAACAGGTCGATGCCATGTCTCTTCTGCACCATTGTGGACAATAAGCGATGCAACCCTGGTGTTCCCACTAGGCTGAATGCTGCTGTGCCGGTGCAGCTCTGTGGCCAGGTCATGCCTAGGCACAACTCAGAACATGCACTAGGCACGTGAGGGGGTGGCTGCATGCGGCAGTGCCGGTGCGCGCATGTGGGGTGTGTGTCTGGGGTCTGCCGCAGAGCGCAGCTCTGTGGCCGGGTCATGCCTAGGCACAACTCAGGACAATGCACTAGGCACGTCTGGGGGTGGCTGCATGCGGCAGTGCGGTGCGCGCATGTGGGGTGTGTGTCTGGGGTCTGCCGCAGAGCGCAGCTCTGTGGCCGGGTCATGCCTAGGCACAACTCAGAATGTGCAGTAGGCACGTCTGGGGGTGGCTGCATGCGGCAGTGCCGGTGCGCGCATGTGGGGTGTGTGTCTGGGGTCTGCCGCAGAGCGCAGCTCTGTGGCCGGGTCATGCCTAGACACAACTCAGAATGTGCAGTAGGCACGTCTGGGGGTGGCTGCATGAGGCAGTGCCGGTGCGCGCATGTGGGGTGTGTCTTCTGGGGTCGCCGCGAGCGCAGCTCTGTGGCCGGGTCATGCCTAGGCACCTCACAGAACATGCGCTAGGCATGCTGGGGGCTGGCTGCATGCGGCAGCGCCGGTGCGCGCCTGTGGGGTGTGAGTCTGGGCACTGCCGCAGCGCGTTGCTCTGTGGCGGGGTCATGCCTACGGCACAACTCAGAACATGCACTAGGCAGTCTGGGGGGCTGCATGCGGCCAGTGCCGCGTGAGCGCATGTGGGGTGTGTGGGGGGTCTGCCGCAGAGCGCAGCTCTGTGGCCGGGCATGCCTAGGCACAACTCAGAAACATGCGCAGGGCACGTCTGGGGGTGGCTGCAGCGGCAGTGCCGGTGCGCGCATGTGGGGTGTGTGTCTGGGGTCTGCCGCAGAGCGCAGCTCTGTGGCCGGGTCATGCCTAGGCACAACTCAGAACATGCACTAGGCACGTCTGGGGGTGGCTGCATGCGGCAGTGCCGGTGCGCGCATGTGGGGTGTGTGTCTGGGGTCTGCCGCAGAGCGCAGCTCTGTGGCCGGGTCATGCCTAGGCAACAACTAGAATGTGCACTAGGCAAGTCTGGGGGTGGCTGGCATGCGGCAGTGCCGGTGCGCGCATGTGGGGTGTGTGTCTGGGGTCTGCCGCAGAGCGCAGCTCTGTGGCCGGGTCATGCCTAGGCACAACTCAGAACATGCACTAGGCACGTGAGGGGGTGGCTGCATGCGGCAGTGCCGGTGCGCGCATGTGGGGTGTGTGTCTGGGGTCTGCCGCAGAGCGCAGCTCTGTGGCCGGGTCATGCCTAGGCACAACTCAGAACATGCACTAGGCACGTCTGGGGGTGGCTGCATGCGGCAGTGCCGGTGCGCGCATGTGGGGTGTGTGTCTGGGGTCTGCCGCAGAGCGCAGCTCTGTGGCCGGGTCATGCCTAGACACAACTCTGCACGACCCCTAGGCCCCTCACGCAGTGTGGCTACAGAAGTCCCAAAGCAACCCACAGCCGCACCAACGGTGCCTGGAAGCCCAGATGGTTTGTTGCAGTTGCCAGCCACACCCCAGCCAAACCCATCTCATGACAGGTGCAGCTGAACCTGCCCGACAGCGGGAGCAGAAGTAGGCAGGCCCGCAAAGCCGCTGTAGTGCACTGCAGTGTCACAGAGTGTGCATGCTGTCGTGGTATGCAGCCATGTGTGGCATTTGTGCATTATCAAAAACACAAACGGGTTGGGTGTGGATCTGCCCAGTACATGCCAGTTACCATGTGGGACAGCCCGGAGTAAGAAGCGTCCATGATGCATGCGGAAGCCGGTCTGCTTCTGTGGCCATGTGGTGAACAGCAGTGGCGTCTGCGACTGGTGCTATGCACATCGCTTGTAGTCGAGCATCCGAGGCGTTGCGCCAGGAAGCACCGATCAAGTACAGCGCTGGTGAGAATGACATCAAGTCAATAGTCAGTAACAAAGGCGTCACGTACACTGCCGCTGCAGCCGTCTGTGCGGCAGTCGGGCAGATACTGCCGATGCGTCACCTTGGTTATCGGACGTCACGGTGCACATGTAGCCTGGCCCAAGACGTCTTACAACAGACAGCGCTACGACAAAGTTCACATGTACATGTATGCCGGCGCGCAGATTTGACAGCCAGTGCTTGTTCTCTAGGACGAGGCTGCACAGCCTGATCCCCCACCATCTGGTGCTTGCCGACAACCAGTCCTACAGAGTATAGATACTGGCAATTTCTATCATGTATGCGCCTTCGACCAAGATGGCTTTGGAATGCGTCAAGGCTTTGCAAGGCTGGAAACGCCGGCATGCCGCGGCAGTGCTACATGCCCGACAGCACCTGCAGCCACCTTCAGCCGCGGCACATGCACGCCACGCAAATGTTACACGATCTCGGGTGTACATACAAGACCAATGTGTGCACCAGTGAGAAACAAGAGCTGTCTATCGTTTGTGAATCATGATGAGAACTGACGTACAATGTACGTGACATTCTTTGCACTTCGACAGTGACAGTAGTTCCCCGGCATGCGGCTGCAATGACAACTTTATGTGTAGCGCCCCTGAGCGCTACGTTCAGCTTGCGCGCTGTATGCTCTAAATAGTCAGAAAATGTGTCGGCTTGCTGGCATTCTTTCACAATTGATGCACATGGCGGTAGCTGGTCTCTGGGTCAGCCTGACGGAGACGAAAGGTGCGAAGTTTGCAGGTTCGCACGGCGCAGGTAAACACATCAAGTGATGTGCAGTTCATCCATTTTATACTGTACAGCGTGTATGTCAGCGTGATCTGCCTGCGCCATTTTCAGCTGGTCTGAACTGTCCAGTCAACAATTCAACGTCGCAGATCAGCGCCGGCTGTCCTGACCTCTGTTTCTGTCCAACACACAGAGTCTCTGCACCCAATTGGCTTAAAATTGGACGATCTGTCACTTCTAGACTGCTGGCATGTCGTTGTGCCACCATGCCGAAAGGGTGCCCGAGTTCTCTTGCAGCGGTTGTCCTCGCGCAAGCATGCACCAAGCCGGGAATCAAGTCGCTCGAGACAATGTTTGCATAACATACTACTCGTTCATTATTTGCGACAGTCTTCCATGTGCAGGGCGCGACGGTTTCCACATCAGTTCCATCATCGGAATTGGGCGGCGGTTGCTCTTCAGACAACGGAACATGAGGGAATTTATTTGACGGTGAGATTCCCAGCTTGTTATTGTGCTTGTTATTGTATACATGGCGCCGCGGGTAGGGCAGGCCATGCCGCTGCCGTGGTTGTGACACGATCCAATCGTTGACCAGCTCGCCGTCTGCAGCAGTTGTCGTGGCTCAAGGCCAGCCATAGCATCTGGTCTTTCAGTATTGAATTGTGTTTGCTAGCGACTTTCTTTGTAAGCGAGAGGCTTTCGGTAGGAAACGGCCTGAGAGTGTCACCCTCGCAGTTGCAGTTCTGTCAACTCGTCGCTAATCCTGCCGCCGCCTGCAACAAATACATCAACCTGAGAATTTCTTAGGCTCGCAGTGTATCAGAACGTCTAACAGCGTGTATCTTCGACTGCCACCGTGAGCTGCAAAGTTTGCGTCGCGTCTCGTACTGCTCGGCGCGCTGCAGCTAACATCACCTCGATCATCGCCTGTTGATTGCTATTTGTACGCAGTACGTACTTTGTTGCACAAGTTGGGTGAATTATGCTGCTTGAAGGCCACGCGTGGCAGCTTTCCAGTGTTAACGCGCGACGGACCGCCGGCGCCTCTCTTGCGGTTGCAGAGCGATAGCTACCTTTCCGAAGCACGGTGTGATCTCCTTGATGCATGCATGTCAATCTATAACAAAGATCAAGCTGCGATCAGGTGCGGCGTATTAAATCCCAGCATCGATGAGTCTGTTAGCGCAGCCAAGTCCATTACACACTATGTCGCCAGAGATAGATCTATGTGGTGAGTCTCTGTCAGTTGCAGTGCTGACTATTGCCAGGCGGAAAGAGAATGTGATCACCGGGGTAATGTAGTATCGCAGGTGGTGCTGTGAAATCTCATTCGAGACCTGCGATTTCTTTCCCAAACTGATCACAGCCGCAAGGTGCATGTCAGATCAACCATAATGACTGCCAGTGCAGCTGCAACTGACAGTAACGCAAAGCGCCACAGCAGTGTAGCCACGAACACATGACTTGTACATGACAGCTCCTGGTCAACACTGGCGATCTTACTCAACCTCGGGCCAGCGTGGGAGACACACAGGGGCTCGACCAAGGCTGCTCGACCAAGGTTGCAGTCAGCTGTCGGCAGGATTCGCGAGCCTGAAGAGAGGCTGGCCCATTCTTCAACGAACAGGTGCGAGTCAGTGAGAATCCTGATGTATCACGACAGCTGTGTTTGCAACGGCCAGCGCAATTCAGTCCACACCTGATCAGAGGAAGTAGCCATGCTGCCATGACCTGCAAGCAAGCTTCACTCGTTGTGATTCTCCACAGGTTTGTATTTGCTCCTGTGTGCGGGTCACCGCGGATGTTCTACTTACGCATGCACTCTGGACGTGAGCAAGGATGCTTGCAGCCAAGTATTCAACACATGTGTTGCTGTGTGTTAAGGGGTGTTGGGGTGTTGCTATGCGATAGTCATGCCAGTAGATCATCTGATGTGCTGCCTCAGCAACACCAACACGGCTGCATGTGTGAATGTTAGCCCTCCTCAACCCACCCCAGAGCTTCATGAGTGACCACACAGGCAGTCACGCCTCGCAAGCATGCGTTTCTGAGTGCCACCAATGGTATTTCATTCTGTGTGCCAACTGCATTTGTGACCTGCCGCATGCAGGTATACTCTATGGGCTTGCCATTTGTTAAAAGCACACCCAACTGTGTGTCTACAGTAATTGCTTAGTCGTGTCCACCTCACATCACACCGCTGCACCAGGTGGCCAGCATGCAAGGCTTCAGGTCTGTGCAGGGGACTGTGGCAGACATGCGCAGATCAGATCAGCTGCTGGAGCGCCTGTGCAGAGTGACGATGCAGCCAAGCACAGTCCAACCCTGAGACACTGGCTGCAGGATGCCATTGTGTGAAAGATGTAGACAAGCTCCTCAACGTAGCCCCTGCAGCGCTGGAGTGCAGTGCTGGAGTGCAGTTCGGGGCAGCTGCAGGGGCTACACGCCAGCATATGGTGCTACATGTGACACTGCGCCGCACAACGTGAAGTGTCAGCATCATAGCTAGCGGCCGCGTGTCGCCGCACCACAGATGCTGACACTTCACGGCTAGCGCCCGCGTGGCATGTCGTGGCGTGTCGTGTCGTGTGCTGTGTGTGCTGTGTGCCGTGCTGTGAGGGGTGGGATGGGGGCAGTCATGCCCCCCGCTAACCGCCGCTGCCACGCACATAGCACACGGCATGCACCCCACACACTCTCCCGCACCCACACACTCCCCCCGCACACACGCACACAGCCCACCCACCCACACGCACATACTCCCCCGCTAACCGGGCTTATCGCTCCAGAGCTCTGGAGTGCAGACTCCCTCACTAACCGGGGCCTGCACGCCAGAGCTCTGGAGTGCTCAAACTCTCCCGCTAACCGGGCTCAACGTTCCAGAGCTCTGGAGTGCAGACTCCCTCAATAACCGGGGTGTGCACGCCAGAGCTCTGGAGTGTGTGCACTCCCCCATTACCTGGGGCTTCGTCGACCATTCGAGGCTTGGCGCGCGCGTACAAACGTCATGGGATTGGGGCGACTGATCCCATGGCATCCTCGTGTACGCGCTGGCCGCGTCCATTTTTTTTTTGTTCGAGCGGTAATGTTTTAGAGCTTCCTGTAGACCTTGCATGGCATTTGCGTTGCAGTTGCAGATGGCCCCCGTTTTGCACTTACGTATCCTCCGACCTAAGGGGAATCCGTAACTGCAAAAGCAACTGCCAACGTAAGTGCGGGGTGGAGGTTATGTAAGTGCCACGCAAGCTCCAACCCCGGTACAGAAGTTGTTGTTTGATCACAACATAACAAATGCCCTTTACAGAGAACCATGACCGTATACCATGTGACAGTACATGTAAATTCGCTGTCTACATGCACGCGCATGTAAAGCTGATAGTGCGGTGTACACTCTTGAAATCTGCCGTGTAACACAACCACACTCTTGAAATCTGTCAAACATGCACAAGGCTCCAGGCATGGGATTGTCAAGCACACGGTCCATTGCGATTTTTCACGCGTGCCGAAGCGAATCCTCCACCAGATTCTGAGCTACATTGCAGCTCATCTGCATCCTCCTCGGTTGATGTCTGTGCAACCAACGGTGTCTACGCTTGCTACCTGGGTATTTGGAGAGCGCTATCTGGTGCACAGAGACCAAGCAGAGTGTACACATACAGAGCAGCCGTACAAGTAGGCAGTACACAAATCCAGTGGTACAGATGTTGTGAACTTGTCAAGCCGGAACACGGTGCGTGATACACAGCAGAGCATACTTGCAAGCATATGCTGCACCTGCAGCTCGCCAGTATACATATATGTATGTACATGCCTGACTAGTCTGAAGTGGTATTGCAGGACAAAAGGCCTAGAGTACGGCCCATGTGTTGGGCAAGGTGTATTACTACTCGGCGACCTGCACTTTTGACATCGCGCCGGGCCTCTAACTTTTGGGGGGGGGGGGAGGGGTGGGGGGAGGGGTGGGGGGGGGGGGTTCGAGATGTGTGGGCGAGCGCAGCGAGGCGTGCGGCCTCGAGGCGGTCGCTCTGGGTGTCGGTCTGTGCGGGTTTAGGCTGTGGAACAGCAGCTGGGCGTTCTGCTTGCTACTCGGAAATTTGGTGCGAATCGACAGGATCTCGAGCGGGGTAAGCCATACAGTGCGGGTTGGTGGCTGGAGTGTAATAATGGGCGATTCCGGCATGTGCATGCATGCGCGGCAACGGTCTGTGCGGGTGAAGGCTGGTTGTGGAACAGTAGCTGGGCGTTTTGCCATGCGGGCGCGAACCGACCTGATCTCAAGCGCGCTGAGCCATACAGGCCGATGTGGAAGCTGGCGTGTGAGGGTGGACGATTCTGGCATGTGCATGCATGCGTGGCGCGAGAAGGGGCGGGGCGGGGAGAGGCCGGCGGAGTGTCACATGGTGTCTCGGTCATTCGCCGGAAGGTATCGCATGGCCGTGATTCCGGGCAGCTCGAGAGCCTAAGGGCAAGGGGGTGCACGTGAATACAGTGCCGCGTGTCATGCGCATGCATGTGCACCAAGGTGTGTACCAACAGGCCTTGCAGCGCGTCAGCGTGGACGTACAGAGTTACAGAGGTGGGCAAGAGTACGGGTGAGGTACACGGTGGATACACACGAATCAAGGTACCCAATCGGCAGCGGGACAGGACAGAAATACGACTCGAGAGGATGGCAGGCAAGGCCGGAACACAGCCACACAGCAGGAAACATCACATGAGTATAACACTACCAGTCATCGATGTCAGCTTCATCGGCCGCGTTGTCGAACATGTCTTCGGCCTCGCCCGGCAGGGGGTCGAAGGAGCCGTTAGCGGCTTGGAGGAGGAGGCGCTCGTCGGTCGCCGGTCGCTGGTCGTCGGTCAGCGCATGCATGCATGCACGATGGTGATCACAAGCATGCATGAGCATGGGAAAGCAGATAGATCCGACGACACTGTCAGGCTGGCCACCAAACAGCCCGAGACTCAGCGCAGCTGTGGGTGTGTGATCATGTGGCTGGCTGCAGTGACGTCGGCTGCAGTGACGCTGCATCCACGGCCAGGCGCTGCCGCCTTGATTGCACTTGTCTCCCGCTGCAGCAGGCGTAACCGGACCGGTGCACTGTGGCACTGATGGTGCCACTGTGGCATCAGTGCACTGTGGTGCCAGCTTTGAAACGTGAGGAGTGTTGTTGCGTGGTGCCTGGGCAGTGCTGATACCACTGCCATGGCCGGACTAGGGATACAAACCAGGTGACAAGCGGTCGTGCAAAAGCAGCAGCACGGCAAGTGCAGCACCGGGTGTGGCAGCGTGGCAGATGTGGAGGGCCTCACCTTAGCGATCTTGATTAGCTGGTCGGCGTTATCAGCGCCATAGAAGAACGGCTCCTTGCGGAACATCATGCTCGCCAGCTGGGATGGGGCCACCCCGACTTCCCGACGTCGGGGTTTTTCAGATCGGGCCCGATTAATCGGGAAAATTTTTGGAGGTCGGGAATTTTTTTTGGTTGAACTGCACCATGCTGAAAAAAGGGAAAACTCAAGCCATTTCGCGCAAGTGGACAGCCGCAGGCATCAAAAGCCACATCATGAGAGCATGATTGCATACCACACATTGTAGCCAGGCTAGCAAAAACTGAGTCATAATTGGTCGCAGCTGTCAGCGACGATTGCAGGGCCCTGCAATCGTCGCTGAAAGCTGCCAGCGCCTCGGCATCTGCTTCGCCATTCCGGGACGGCGAAGTAGATGCCGAGGCGTTGGAGCTGACCATATGTTTTATATCTTATGATACTTGTTTGCAAGCCTCGGCTTTGCGGGGCTGATTGCGGGCAATGTGTGCCTTGCACTGGTCGGCACCAGCTCCCATCGACGTCGCGACGTCGACCCGCCACCATATGCATCCGCAATACGCACAAACGTCCGTGCACTTGTTTGTTGTGTTTTCGAGATGCTCAACGGTTGAAAGGTCGGCCTTCCAATCAATTGAGACGACACGGCGCTTGGCGCCTTGCTGCATGTACCTCAGCATGGCCAGGTACTTAAGTACTACCGGTAGCTCACAAGCTGACGAACAATGTGAACGTTACAGTAGCCGTCTGATCGATTTTTTTAGTTCTGAGAAGTGCCCACATCCCCACTCACGATTTCTGATCATATGGCGCCCTCAAAAGCCGCATCGGATAAGTATTTAGCTTTTCGCCAAGCAGATCCGGCGATAAGTCGGGTTTTTTCAGGTCGGGCCCGATAAGTCGGGATTTTGGGCTGGTCGGGCCCGGCGACCCATCCCAGCTCGCCAGCGTGCAGCCTAGCGACCACAGGTCCAGGCTGTAGTCGTAGTCTTGCAGGTCCACCAGCAGCTCCGGGCCCTGCACACACCTCCCACTGCCTCAGCCACGGTCCTCACTGCCAAACGGCAACGCTTGTCCGAGGTGTCGATGTGCTCATGGATACGGCAAGGTAATCATACATACAACCGCGACTGAACGGAGACCGATGTCGATGAGTGAGGCAAACACGGACGCATTTGCTGTGATGCGCGGCAGATGACACCGCGGTCCAGATGCCTTTGCCACACCTCCTGGCAGTAGTCAGTAATGATACAAACAGCCGTGCTGGGAGGCGACCATCAGACAACAACGGGCACTAGCAGCTGAGCAAAACAGGGGCAGGGGCACTGCGAGAGAACTCGAGGCGGATTCAACCAATGTCGACCGCCAATGGTACTTGCTGATGCTCGCTCAACCTCTGCCCGCAGAAGCCACCGTGGAAGCGGTTGGCTGAATGCTGGACCTGCTGGTGTGTGCACATGGACGGGTGGATGAGTGGATGAGCGTGTGGGCAGGGGGTGGAGGAAGGGAGGAGGCACCTTGAAGTAGCGAGAGGCGACGCGGGTGTTGTATTCGCGCTCGGGGAAGTAGAAATCTGCGAGGCCCCAGTCAATGAGGCGCAGAGTTCGCTTCTTGTGGTCGATCATGATGTTGTGGGGCTTCACGTCGCGGTGCATGATGCCGCGGCTGTGCGCAAAGTCCAGCGCGCGCAGCAGCTGGAACATGTAGTACCGGATGTCGTAGTCCGTGAACGTGGGGTACAGTACCTGCATGTCCCGCACCGGTCTAGTTCGCAGGGTGGCTCAATTGCAAACGGCGCCGCACACTCGTCGATTGCACCGGCAGTCTAGTGCTGGGTACAGCTCTTGTGGGAAGCCGTGCCGGCACTGGCTGTGGGTGTCGCGGCAGTGGGATACCAAAACACCGATTTGAACTGCTCGATTGCAGATTTGTCAAGCAGCCGGCTGAGCAGCCTATTTTGAGTAGGCTACTTTGCAGCTGATGCAATCAGTGAGCGTGGGACCGCGCTCTCCGGATCACATCCGGCGCGGAACACTTGCAGCGGGCCAGGAAGATACCTCAGTTAGCAACCGCTGACGATCTTGACGGGGACGCGTATGAGGCTTATCCACTCGTGAGAACAGCAGTCAAGAAGTGGACGGCAGCAGAATCACTGTAGAGGCCAGCCTGGCAGGCGGAAGGATGGCAGAGGAGGGCAGGCCGGTGGGTGTGCCAGGCGGCGTGCTGGAGTCGCACCTTGAAATCTGTGTTATTGACATGCTCAAAGATGAGCGAGGGGGTCTTGGACTGAGGATCGCGGACGACGTCCAAGAGCTGGATGATGTTGGGCCCACCATACAGATTTTGCAGGATCTTGATCTCCCGTTTGATCTGCACAGTTACCAAACTGAGGTAATCACCATGGCAGTCACTTCATGCGTGCTGGTGAAACACGCAATCCCGCTGTGACAATTTTGGTAAGGGTAGCTTGGTTGTATGAGTTTTAATGTGGTTTGGACTCATGCCCTGCAACCAGGCCAACTCTGTGTAGAGTGTCAATCAATTTGGTCACCGCTGCCCATGCGCGGATCTGCTGCCATTGCCTCATCCACAGTATCTATATGATAAATGCACCGGCTGCACAAAGCAATGCAGTACTGATGTTGGACAGGCATGGCTAGACAGTGTACGACGTGTGACTACGTCGTGAAGCAGCCCTTCAGGTCAAGCTATGGCGACTGCACCAAAGACAATACACGTTATACAGCGTACAAGCAATCGCAGCCCTCCTTATGAAGGTTTGGGACTGAATTTCATTGCTGACCGCTGTGATGTGGTGTTCAGGCATGCTTCCATACCGGGTGATCTTGAGGCATGGGACAGAACATGACACCCCGCCCGTTACGTCGGATTGATGCATCGGTACACAGATTTTCCTTGGCTGGCTCACCTTCTTGTTTTTCACAGGTTTAAGGATCTTGATAACGCATTTGTTGTTGTTGCCAACATTCATGCCCTCATGAAAGCGCAGCTGCGCGCAACATCTCTACGATGGCGAGACACACAACATGAGAGTTGTCGCACTTGGGAGAGGTTGTGCAGGCTCTCACCCGATCACAGGCTCTTACCCGATCCATCGTACTTGCTATTTGCGGTTGCACGAACTGCCTCACTAATTGCCTTCGTGCCGGCGCTGACCAGTCCGTTCTATATATAGCGTTTGCTCGTGCGGATCCCCGAGCGAGAGTGGCTTTGGGGATTGCGATGGTTTAGAGTATTTCCAAACTGCGGCGTGGTGCTGATGGTAGTTGCTGATTAGACGTGCTAGGAACGGGCCCAGAAGCTTCTGGCGAGCCCTTCCCTCCCGGCACCGCTCACCGCTGCTTGCAGCATGCACCCTCCTGCACCACCTACCGCTGCGTGCCTCGTGCTAGCTGCCTCGGACACAGCACTGCTTTTCAAGTTGTTGCAATACTCGTTCGTTGCTATATATCAGCTCAACGATAACTCGTTTCACTGTAGACCAGTTGCAGGCACAGGCACAGCAGCACCTCAGCCATCTGCGGTCTGGCCCTGTGGCCACTGCATTTGTGCCCCTGACACCTGAGGCTCGCGATCAGCTGTTGTTTGAAGAGCGCGCGAGCACCTAGTGGCTGATGAGCTACGGTACAGTCGACATCCACGGACTCTAGCTAATTATTAGCGGGCCAACGATCGTTTCAGCACGTTCCTGGCCGAGATGTACGACGACGTGGGCCATGGTTGGGCTGAGAGTCGCCCTGACCATGTCACCTTGTTTCTACGCCGGTCGTTGCTGCCCAGTTTGGCCGGCCGCGACGGCGCACCAGTTGCCAGTTCCACGCTTCAGGCCTGGGTGAGCTCGCTTGGCCGATGCTTCAGCCGGCGCGGGCGAAGTGCTCCATGGTCAGACGAGCGCGCAGTTGGTAATCCGACTCAGTCGGACTTGGTGCGTGATTTCGTGCGCGTGTACCAGCAGCAGCAGTCCCTGGCCGGCCAGCGGCCCCGTAGCGCAGTGCCCATGTGTTTGCACAGCCTGACGGTGCTGGTGCAAAGCATGGACAGCGCTCTGGTCGCGGCTTTGCGTGCTCGCGAGGTGGCCAAGGTGGAAACGCTGGTGCGCGACATGGCATTGATGTTGTACATGTGGAATAGTGGGCGGCGCGGCCAGGATGCGCTGTACGCAGATTGGTGCGATTTATACATTCAACATCCGGACCAGACGCTGCAGTCCGTTCGCGTAGCTTGGGCCGGCGAGATCATGCAGGCTGCACCAGTTGTGGGCTGTTTGCTCATGGTGCCTGCTCGTAGCAAGACTGAGCACACTCGCCGTCCCCAGACCCAGGTGATGCCCGTGAACTCCGATCCTGCCTTATGCGGGATACGACGTTTGCGCACGCTGTATCAGTGGCAACGTAGGCGTAGCGGTCAGGCCCCAGCGGGTGCTGTGTTTCGTTCCCAGCGGGGTGGCCGCTTGACGAGCCAGGCTGCTGGCAACGTGTCCGGGTTAACATGGCGACTTATGGTGTGGATAGTGGGGAGACTATGCATAGCTTCAGGCGCGGGCATGTTCAGGCAGCTCAGCAGGCGTGCGAACCCGCAGCGGTGACGATGCATCGCGCTGGCATGGCTGCAGTCTCGACGTATCAGCGCTACGCAGATCTAGGTCGCCACTTACGCTAATCAGGTCTGATTGCGAGTTTAC
>JALKAD010000393.1:0-15948 GCA_024500015.1 Ulva compressa | reverse complement strand
TCAGTCACATCAAAATAAATCTTAGGATTCAATCCAGTGAATCTTGGCCCATGTACGACCACACACCACAGCACTGCCCGACCCCACAACCAACATCAACATATGTACACTTCAACTTGTTCTGGCTGCAAGATCAGGTTTGTGAGAGGTGTGGATCATGGCTTTTGCAGAACGCGCACCTAAGGCTCGTTCAGCCCGGTTAGCCCCCCAAAACTGCCCGACGCTGCTATGCCACAGCTGCTGCAGATCAGTGGTACCGGAGCGGATCGCTTCGAAACGCCAGCACAACCACAGCAAGGCCAGCCTGTGTGTCCTCCCAAACTCACGCTGGTACACGGCCAGGTCCTAGCCCGCAGGCACTGCGCGCACGGCCCCGCCTCCGGCCCCACACTGTGCCGTCACACACTCAGTTCTAACTCTCGTTGACGTGGAAGTGGGTATTCTCGCTCGCGGTGGGCTGTAGCCAGCTCGACAGGCTGTGCTACCAGGGGGTTGAACGGGCTACTGCCATGCGGCCACACCACTTCAACAGGCGTGCGAGTATGCTATAGAATCACCGAAACCACAGCTGTTTCACACAGCCTTCAGCGGGAGCCAATAAGGCCCCCTTTGCCCTGCTCTGCTGGGCATCGCACTTTCATGCATATGTGCACCATAAGCGTGTCTGCACTCTGTGCAAGTCTGGCACCTCTGCGGCTTCTCGAAGTGATATTTAGACAAGGGTTTTGGTCGAATCCTAAGAAAGCGGTTTACGAAACCGCCTGGACCCTTGTCACCACCGACGATGTCGGGCCCGATCGGGTCAGCATGGAGTTTCGCGCCGTCTCATTTTATTTGAGGGGCGTGATCCACAGCATTATGGTCTAATGGCTGCGTGTCACAATGGCTACCTGGTGCGAGTGTTGGGAATGCAAGCTGACCCGGATCGCGGCTGTTCTGGACCTTACCCCTTGGGAACTGAGTAACGTACTCGTATGGCTGCACGCACGGTGTCACAAGCGCTTCCGAATACCAGACCTGTTATACATGTTTATCGCCTGCTACTAGTGTGACGGTATTGCTGGCCAGGATAGTCGCATGAGACCCGGAACGAGCGAAGCTGTGACCCAGATGCCGGCGCACCAACCTCCCCCTTGATCAGCTGAAGAAGTTGAAAAGTATGTGGATCTAGTTTTTGGTAAAACATGTGGCGCCATTCGCTTGCTGGTTTGCTGAACAGGTTGCAAGATGTGGTGCAGGTTCTATGACATCCGTTCCCCACCTCGAAAACGACAAGCCGCTTGATGTGGATACCCCACTAAACTTTGAGCTCTGGTGTTCAAGGCTGCTCATGGGCTCCAAGGCAGCATCAGGATGGTGCAGCCTTTGCACACAACCATTCACCATATGCAGCTGCTACTTTACCTCAGTAGTCGTTTGTCACGTTGCGCTTCTGCTTCTCTTCTTTGGCCGTGACGACAGGATGGCTTGGTACATCGTGGTGCCCCACGCTGCCGTCCTTGCGCCTGCTGGAGTTGTCGCCTGTGGGATGTGGAGAAGGGGGCCATCGTTTGCGGGCTCCCGGGCTGCCCAGCTATGCAACTTCGTTACCGGAGTGGGATTGATCACCGCAGCAGCTCCCATCTGCGTGGGCCCAGACTCGTGGATCCCATATCGTGACCGCCTCCTCTCCACAGCTCTAATAGCAGTGGGAGTGGTGGCCGCTCAGTGTGCACTGGTGTCTGGCGGGTCGCACTTGTTCCACCAGTCAGAGCCGCTCCGCAGCCTGTGGGAGCCACTACTGACCGCCTTCAATGAATCTGTCATCAACATCGACAACGTTATCGACCTCCAGATGACCCGAGTTGTGTACAACCAGGTGCTCCCTTCAAACACTGCCACCCACTTGCTGATCCAACTCGCACAAACACTCCCGAACACTCCCGAGCAAGCAACGCCTATTTTTGCAAACAGAGTGGGACTATGTAAGCCCACTTTGAAACCAGTACACATGGAGGTCGCCTGCGAGGCGGGCGCGACGTCAGGTCACATGCGCTGATGAAACCGAGCATCCTGCTTGCGGGCAGCGTCCATCATAGCTATCATATTATCCCGTCAGGTGCAACAGCACGGCCAGTCGCTACATGCCTTGCTGGGTCTTGCATAGTGAAATGCTGCTGTTCGGCTGTATCCACTGCAGCTACCACAGAGACTGATTGATCAGTGATCAGTGCTAGGTGCCCCTCATGAACACCGCATGCAGGCTCGGGGGCAGTGCGTGTGGTTTGGCACAGCTGGCAGGTGCGGGCCGTTCGTGGCGCTGGCCAGTGTGATCATTTCCGCCGTCGCCGTCAAAATCCTGCGGGGATTTGTCTGGAGCATGCTGGTCAACGGCCTGCTGAGCCACGGCGAAGAGCGGAAGTGGTGTGCCCGATCACCTGCACATTGGGGCTTGCATCGACGCGTGGTGTGCCCGATCACCTGCACTCGCCTGCAGCTATAGGCGGATCACGCACCAACTCTTCTCAGTATAGCTAGCCACATGCCAGGTCTTCAGCGGCGTTCGCAGCCATTCACTACACTGTGTGATTCCTGCGTCTGCAGCCTCGCTCACTGGCCTGTGCCTCGTCTGGCCACGGCACTGCCTCCGGTGTGTGTTGCACAGATCATTCGTCTGAGGCGAATGCAGCCTCAAGCGTTGTGTCGCAGCACCTGTATCAGTCGTGTACGCCTACCATTGGCTGTGTGTGCTGCTGCCAGCGCGGATGGCGCCTTGCTTTGCCCTGGTTTGAACACAGTGTACCGTGGAGTGGCAGGTGCTGCTCCGAGCATGTGCTGTGTGATGTGTGCTGCCCCGACTGTCTGTGCATCCCCCCCCTCCCTGTCCCACGCGGAGTTGCTGCTACGCAGTACAGGGCAATGCTGCCAAATGTATGTATTTCTGGCCAATGCCTATCAATACATCGCACATGGCATCGACTGTTCAGACAGCACGCGGCTCCGGAATCGATACCATCGCCGCGTGCTGCCATGTTGCATTGCGCTCATGCGTGGTGGGTGGTCATCACTGCAGGCTGGCCATGTCCGGCCACATCACCACGCTGCTGTGTGAGCTCAGCATTGGCACCGCCACGCTCCTCAACGCGGTCTCGCTCGCCGCTGGCGCCGACAGCGCGAGCGGCAGCACGTGGCGCCGCGACCTCTCCTTCGCGCTTCTGTCTCTCGTCTTAACGGTCTTCGCGTTCTGCTTTGCCGCTTTTGGGGTGCACACCATGCTGCGCGTGCTGCGCGCGACAGCAGTGCGCATCAGCGAGCGCGTCACAGGCGTCGCGCGTGCGGCCGTCATAGCGGCTGACACCCGCTGGGCCGCTCCGGCGCGGGCGACGGGGAACGGCTTCGGCGCAGACGAGGCTGCGACGGAAGCGGCTGGGAGCGTTACAGATACAGGCGGTGTTCTAGGTGCCCACCTTGCGACCCAGGTGCAACATCTGATCCCCCTGCAGAAGCGTCGGTTGTGCTGATGATGATTTTGTGCATGTTTGTTGTGCTGCGTACTGCCATCAACCCAGTCACAGGTCAATCAGGACACACAAGTTTCGTGTCATATCGTCTGCAGTTCCAGTGATGGACGAATGGCTGGCACGCATTCCTTGCATGCCGTCCTTGCATACTGCCATTGAGTGGCTTGACCCGACCATCGGACGACTGCAGATGTCTAGACGTGTCTGTTGCTGCATCTGTACAGACATGCATTGCAGCCATGCATCCCACACACTTGAACTGGGCCGTTGCATGCATGCATGTCATGCCGCACAGGGCTGCGTTCAAACGCGGTCTGGCGCGTTCAGGCCCCAGCTGCCACGACTGGGAAGCAGCTGGTAGCAGCTCTCAGCCGAGATGCCGAGTGCACAACAAGTGTACGCGTACACACTTGGCACATCACTGTTGTCGACCTGATCCTTGCCTGGCAGACCCAGGCAAGTCCCAACGCATACCTCCACCCAAGTCTGTATCGTTAACGTATGTCTCTGCCTTGGCAATACGGTGGCAGGCTGTGCTTTCCACTGAGGTCTGGGCGCCCAGGCGGCACATCGAACTGCACAAGCCGCACGCCCAACCCGCACACGCCATCAACTGCCAGTGCACTCACCCTGCGGGGCCCTGCTGATGTAAATCGATCAAGATGTGCCTCACATGGCCCGAAGCAGGCTAGTGCCCAGGCCTGCTCCGGGAGGGCAGAAGTGTCTCCTTGGGCTGTGACCAGTAGTGTCTGTGAGTGCAGGCTTCCGGCTTGCACGGCTGCCAATTGCAGACCGAGGGTGCGATTGGGGCCGCAGACCATGCCGCAGAGCATGCGACAAGAGAGGGCACAGCAGATGGGAAAGACGGCAGTGTCTACCTGTGGCCCTGAATCGCTGCTGTGCTGCGACTGCGCCCCTCAGGCGCTGCAGTGGGGTCACGAGCCAGATGTGTCGCCTCGCGAGAGCGGTCACTGCTGCATGCCCCTGCTGCAGCAGCTGGTGGCTGGGAAGAGCTGCGCTTCACAACAGCTGCGCTGGACATATAGCATGAGAGACCATTCGTGGCCCTACCTGAATGGTTCTGGTGCCGCGTTCACAAGGATAGAGACGGTGGCCGGAGGCGGTGCGACCAAAGACCTGTGGCTAGGTCCTGTGGCGCCCAGTGTAGGCACTCCATGTGCCGGCATTTGGATCTGAACGGAACGCTGGTGGAGTGACAGGTTGCCCCCGCATGCCAGCGATGCAAGCCTCTGCGCGTGAGCACTCACTTGTGGCCGCGCTTAGGCAACGGCACCCTCAGTTCTTGAACCCCGGGCGCTTTAGTTGTGGTGTCATTGGAGGCGCTGCTGTTACGGGTGGATTGTGGGGGTGAGTTCGATCACACACTCTGGCGTGTTGGGTTGGTTCCAAATTGGTGCTGTGAAGACCGAGCAGGGGATTTTGCCAGAGGCAGAAACGTGGTGCCGACACAGCGTTGGCCCGGAAAAATTGAGGGGTGCACGTGTCCGGCAGGTTGGAACATGCACATGGGGGAACCGCCCGGCAGTCCGCGGAAGGAGATTGCACTGATTGAGATGAAGAACTGATCGAGATGGAGAACTGATGGAGGTGGAGACAGAGGGAGCACAACTGATCGGCAGGGCCAAGCGCCTTGGGCTTGCAGCCCAAGGTGCATCAGCTGCTACAACACGTTTGTCACATGCGAGTGGCATTAGGGCCAGGCCCTGAGATGGCACGGGTGGGTCTGGCAGGCGTGTCTGGCAGTTTTGTCCGCGTGCGTGCTGCGTGCTGCGGTCGCATTCTTGTGATAAATTGATGGTGGCAACACATTGAGCACCTGCCCTGCACCTGTCCGCATGTGTGCGACCGTGCCGGCCTGTTCGGGCCAGACTGCCTGCGCGCTGACCTGTTTTGTGCAACGGAGCCCGATTCGGTTGCGCAGGTAGTTGTTCGTCGCTCCTTTTGTGAGGGGGCTTTGTGATGCCGCCGCGACGGCCCGTGTAGTCCCGTTTCTGTTGGAGCCGTCGGATGCGTTGTCATACTGCGCTAGCCCCTCTGTCCGTTCCCTGTGTGTGCGCTTGGTGGCGGCGTCCGTTGCCGGTGCGGCTGTGCGCGTGTCTGACTTGTGTTCGTCAAGGTGGTATGCTTGCCCTCGTGGTCGCAATCGTGAGGGTGCACCATGATGTGCTGGCTCGGGGGCCTGCGTTCCTGGTGCTAGCAGCGCTGCTGCCCCTTGTGAACCTGCTGCTGTTTCGCACATGCGCGTTGTCCCTTCCACCACCCCGGCTCGCAGGGGTGCCATGGCCGACGCCCATTCAGATGTGCCATGATGTCCGAGATTTTTTTTGTTTGTAGTTCCACACTGTTGCCAGGGTCTCTGTGGGTTCCTACTGTACGTAAGTGAGGGGCTCGTCCGAATCGAGACGGCGACACATGCCTGTGTCAATGGCGAAATTTGACAGCGTCGAGAAGCAGCATGGTGACGTTCGCGCAGCTTGTATGCTGCTGGAGTGCACATGTGTGTGAAGGCAGGACAGTAGGGGCAGGCCTTGGGCGCCCCACACTGCCATATGCACCAGGCGGTCAAACAGGAGGTTGAGAACGGCGACGTGGAGAAACAGATCTGTCTAGACACACACAGGCGCAGCGGCCATGCAGAACATGTAGCCTTGTTGCTTCGGTATGAAATCCGATACATATTTAAATGGCTAATAGCTTTCAAATACAAAAGATGTTTGTGAGTTCGGCTCGATTTACTACCCAAATATCTGGGAACAAGCGAGACGACAGGTGCATATGATATCACGCTGCTTAAGAAGTTTCTGTCCTTAGACAAGCTCGAGAGGGCGGCATCTGCCGTGTGAGGGGGGTGCTCACTCAGCTCTATGGTACTCCCAGTCCTGTCGCGGACACCAGAAACATCCCAGACTGACTTTGGGAGCACTATAGGGCATAACTAGGTACTCTGGGAAGGGCTGCGGGCCGTTTGGGGGATGTGGCGAAAGCCCCAAACCGGACGACCTTTTCGGTCGAAAATGCCATGTTTCCCCAAACTGCCTCAACGAGGCCCCATACTCGCCCCAAAGCACTGCCATCGTTCCCAAAGCATACACAACACATAAGAAGTACTAACAATTGGTCGCACTTGCACCAGCTTGTATAGTACCTGGTCTCGACCGTTCGTGATCCGTCTGTGGTCCGCCGGCGTGTCCGCCATGGGTACCGACTGTACACACTTGGTGTACGGACCGCTGACAGAGTGTATTAGTCTGCTCAAAGTAATGTATAAGGTAAAAAGCAAGGGGCTTGAGGAGGATCAGCACGCCGATGTGATCGGCGGTGCGGTTGGAGTGGCGCAGCAACATGCACAGGCCATCTCGAAAGGCATAGTCATCGTGCAGTGACCTGTGTAGGTTCGTGAGACTATCCAGGCAATGTAGCTGCCTGATCTACGTTATTGTTTCTGCAGTGTGAGCTATGCGAGCTTGCCATAGTGCTTGTGCTGCAATGTGGGGCTGGTCATAAGGCTGGTGAGCGTATCCGATGATAGAACTCTTAACTCCAACCGCATGACTGTGATCACAAAGCACTACAGCATGATCCAATTCATTGAATGTGCAATATCACATCGTGTACATGTCTTCCATGAGCATTTCCCGCCAGATACGAGGCGTCACCTGTCTTCTATATATACAAGGAGCATATTGCAACCTACCTCACACTACGACATTGCACAGGCAGAGCAAACTCAGCTCAGGCGTACACGAGTGACTACGCAGCTGTGAGCAGTCTAGTCTGCCCAACGTTTGCCCCTGTGGCCATGTGATACCTTCCCATACGTGAAAGGTTCAAGTATAGAACATGCCAACTTCCTCATTAGTGGGGCATTTCGGCCCATTCTTTTTCCAACACCCTTGTAGTGCAGTACACGATATTATAGGCTCACTCCCATGGCCAGCAAATTTCAAAGGTGAGAAATGAAGAAGGCAGGGCTGCACATTTCAGATCTGCATGCAGCACCTCCCACTGGTGTATGCCTGGCTACACACGGTGCCCACTGCTGTACCACACACGTAAATACATATTATTATGTACAGTAAGGGACCTATCTGTGTTGCCCAATGCTATCAGTCCACCAAACACAACGCAGTTGTCACCATGAATGTGGCGTTATACAAGGTGCGAGCGGAGCAGAGCAGCTCCACCCACCTCAGTCTGCATACTACCCAGCCCACACGTCCTCCAACCTAGGAAGAGGTGTCCACACGGGTCCCTGGTGGCGTGAGGCGTCCCATTAAGTGCATGCATACACTCTGATCAGAATCAGGTCATTCGTGTGCCCCGTAGCCGAGTTTGGGGCGCCCATAGGCCATTTGGGACATGTTAAAGCACTGTCAGAGAGTTTGGGAAGATTTGTCCAAAATCCCCAAACAAAGAGACGTTTTTGGCCCAAATGTACCACTTTCCCCAAACTTCCAAAACAAGCCCGCAGCCCTTCCCAGAGTACCTAGTTATGCCCTATAGTGCTCCCAAAGTCAGTCTGGGATGTTTCTGGTGTCCGCGACAGGACTGGGAGTACCATAGAGCTGAGTGAGCACCCCCCTGCCGTGTGCACATGCATTTTTTTTGGGAGGATGTGCTGTATGCGCGTGTCAGTGGTGCTCTCTGACATGGGCAGCAGCATACGGCAGCATGCAAAGAACGAAGGCGATTTGAAATTGCCGACCTTGGGTGGATGTAGCACCTACAGCCACTGCAGGAAATGGTACTTGATCCCGTTTGGCAAAACGACCATCATATTCTGTCCACTTGATCAACCCAGGTTCGAATGGAAAGGGTGAATCGGAAGACTGAACATGTTGGGGCCAAATGGAAGAAGAAGCTAATTATAAACGGGTGATACAGCTTAAGCTTGCAATTTCTGGTTGCAACCAATTGGAATAAGGTCATATGTAGCACCTAGCTAGCTAGCACAACCGTTGTGACTGCCAAACAGTGACTGACAAACATCTGTTAATGTTTCATGCCCATCATTCATGCCCATCAGACCTGAGGCTGCGGCGTCACATGGTGCCAAATTCATCCAACTTGAATGCCCATCATTCATGCCCATCATTCATGCCCATCAGACCTGAGGCTGCGACGTCACACAGTGCCAAATTAATCCATCCGCGTGTTGCCTGGTCTGTTGCCTCGGCGCTGCTGGGTCCTAGATCTATCACCGTGTAACACAGTGCCAAATTAATCCAACTTGAATGAACGTAATCAAACTTGAATGAACGGCCGAGTTCGTGTCAGGGAGTGCAACATGTGTGAATAGATGTCTGTGTCCACAGGTCGGAGTCCATGTCAAGGAGTACACTACAACACAAGGCAGGCCGGGAATACGGCTGCAGACGTGCTGCAGGTTGCATAGATGCATAGATCTGGACTAGACAGCTGTGGTGGCATTCAGACCTCGGAGCAAGCAGAAACATGTACACGTGGGCAGCACAGGAATGCCACCCACAAGCTACTAGAACTGCGCTTTCAGTGTCATTACACGTCCCTAACTTGAAGCGAACAGGCAGATGCCAGGGCACTACATGCCCTGCATCTGAAAAATGTGGACTAGAATTCGAATGGGAGCTAGACTCTGCAGCTGTGTAATCAACACATTCACGCATCATCGATACCCCCCATGGCGTGCCACTCGACCAATTGTCTCAGACTAAATGGCAATGCTGGTAACTAAGCTACATGTTGCACCTCGGACAACAGTACGTATGTACATGTGTACACTCCTTAGCCACAACTCACAGAGACGGTCGCTGCTGCCTTCAGCGCATACAGCATCATCGCTGCGAGGAGTCTCCACCTTACGGCACATGGTCAGCAGCCTGCTGCAAGCACATCACACAGGCGTCAGAATTTATGCAGCATGCATACAGATCAAATTGTGCAGCTGAATGACGAGTTGTGAATCGCAGCTTGCAGTGCAATGCTGGCAATGCAGAGTGCGTATGCCACAGAACACAAAAACAACAGCACACACACACAGCACACAGCACAAAAGTAGCACAGGGACAGGCCACGTAGCTGTGCTGCGATCGCATGCCTACTTCCGTCTGCGCCACTGCAGTGGTGGTCGTGCGGCTGCGCAATGATCTCCATATGCGTGCTGCGCAATGACAGGTCGCGCTGCACATGCATATGGCAGCAGGAGCGTACGCCCTCGGCGGTGGAGCCGCTTGTGTCGCCAAAGGCGTCGCCGATAGAGAAGTCGTCACGCTCGCAGCCCTCGATGACGCCAAACTCGCCGGTGGTCTCGGCTAAGATGCGGGTGGCGACCTCAGAGGAGAAGCAGTCGCCCTCCAGGAACGCCTCAGCGATGGCCTTGGTCCAGACGGTGGCGTAGGCGAGAGCAGAGCAGTCTGCGTAGGCGGTGGCGAACGATGCGGCATTGCCCTCGGAGCATGCAACCACCTCAGCGCGGGCAAATGCGTCAGCTGCAAGCGTGATGAAGGTGGATGCTGAGCCGACGGACAGTGCCTGGGACTTGGCGAGGCAGTCGCACTCCTCCGCAGATATAGCCACAGCCGTGGCGTGCGCCTCAGCGGTGGCAGTGGCCCACGCCTCGGCCATGGCGGTTGCGGAGGCGCAACCAAAGGCCTTGCCGGTGGACACGCAGGCGGCCTGGGTGGACGCGACAGCGCGGGCGAACGCAAGGGCAGAGTCGAAAGCGGCAATAGCGACTGAGGCGGCTGAAACATCATCAAAGTCATCACGGCAGAACTCAGTGAAGACGGTGGCAATGACGGCTACGTGTGCGTTCTCCATCGCAGCGAAAGACTGGGCGGTTGCCCCGCTCTCGCAGAACACAGACGAAATTGTGGACCCGGTGGTTGTCGTGGGAGCGCCGGGGGTGTCGCCCTCGTTGCCCTCGTTGCCCTCATCCCCCTCATTACCCTCAATGCCTTCGTCGCCCTCGTCGCCCTCGTCGCCCTCGTCGCCCTCATCACCTTCGATCCCCTCGTCGCCCTCGTCACCTTCGTTGTTCTCGTCGCCCTCATTGCCCTCGTCGCCCTCATTGCCCTCGTCGCCGTTGTCCGTGCTACCGCGAACCCCGGCCAGAAGCGCACCCACTCCCTCATTGCCTTCGTCGCCTTCGTCGCCACCCTTGTCGTCGCCGGTGGGAGGATCCTTGGCGAGCAGGCCACGGGTGGAAGGGGCAGAGACGGCCACGGCGGCGCTGGAAGGCTCAGGGGCCATGACGGCGCCCGCCACCAGGAGGCCCACTGCAGTTGCTGCGTAAATCCTGCACTTTTCCACGAAGTCAGAATTGGTGGTGGATGTATAAATCTGTGTGCATCCTGCCTGAACAAGATGATTTCCTGCCAGATCAGCCCAGCTGAAGTGCTCACTGCCCACACCCTCGCATGCTGCTGCTTACTCGCAGCTGCCGAAGCTGCCTACTCGCATGATACTTGCATGCCAATGTCACTTGCAAGCACAAGGCATCAAGTTTGTTTGCTGAATGAGAAGTGAGTACAGGCAAGGATAAAAAGCTTTTTTCATGGGCGCATGGCTCCTGGCATGGCTCCTGGGATGCAAGCGCTGGTGTTGGATCACATAGGCAGCTAGCCTAGGCACCCGGGTGGATCGCACATGTTTGCTGTATGGGACTTCTGGCTGGTTGAGAGGAACAGTGCCACGATTGCAATTGAGAGATGGTGTGATGTTTGTTGTGCGAGGCACCGCTTTTATACTGCCAGATGACGGTGGGTTGCAAAGCGACTTGGCTTTCGGCCTCTGAACATTGCTGCTGATCCTCTGCGACCCCGTTTGCAAAGGCATGCGCAGCATGCAGCGCGACAAACTCCCCTGGTACGCTTCGTACATCTCGTAATCTCGACAAGGATGCGGTGGGAACAGTTATGATCTCGGGGTGCGACCAGCGGTTGCCCCGGGACGGGACCACAAGAGGCTCAACCAGCATCGCAGCGATTCTGTTCTTCGAAGAATTCCGGCACCGAGGAGCCAGGCACGGCGTGGTCATGTCATGCAGATGTATACTCCAACGATCCTTCCGCTGGTTCGTGCGCTTGGAAACATTCACATGTCCGAATACGTATCTGTATCTGTCGCCCAACGATAGACAGGGCTAGCGCTGCTGCACAGGAACGCAGTGCCTGACCAGAAATGACCGCAAAATGTTGTTGCATAATGCAGAAATGTTCATGTGGAATCTTTATTGTTCTCACTGCTGAAAAGACGTCGTAATTCATGTCGAATGAATTACGATTAGCCCTGCCATCTCGCATATGCACACCTCCGAGCACACAAATTAATGTTAACGGGCTTCCAGTGTATCTTTGATAGTATACATAGTACACGCGAACGGGCTTCTAATGCCTGCAAAGGCGTTGGTCCCTTCGCCATGGCACATGGCATTCCATGCCACATGTCTTCGTGTATGTACTCTTACATCGAGGGGCTCCGAGCCAGTGCACCAAGCGAATGTACAACTAGGTTCTAGACTCACATGCTAGCCAGCAGATGCGAGCCGGCCAGGCGATCACCTGGCACGAACTGCGCACCCGTGAGCCGTGCTACCCTGGACATGGTCTTTCTGATCACAAACCCGTTGCCTTTCACTGTCGCCGCACTGAACTCCCGCAAGGAATTCTCAATCCAGCGAGCCTTCGCTCGCTTGTCGAGTGGCCCAACCAACGACACTGCCAGCTTGTTGAGGTACTGCATGGCATGCGACCCTAGTCTGCCATATGTCTCATGTACAACCGGCACCACCTTGTACGATCCCTGCACACTCTCTTTGTACTTGTTGAGTTTGAATTTTTCGCGAACTTCGGCCGCGTACCCCTTTTCCCCCGATGCTTTCCCCACCACAGCCACCCCAGATGGGTGGATGAAGCTGACATCTAGCACATACACATCTACGCCTGGGCCATTCGCAAGGATGTCCCCCCTACTGTCGTCCCTGTAGCGTCTGTCCAGGCTGCGCATCACAGGCTCAATTGATGTGGACACCCCTACCGCTCTTACTCGACGGCGCCAAGCCGTAATGGCAATGTTGTGGCGCAACGTCCAGCAGTCGGCATTGTGTCGACATGTCATGGCATGATCTACGTCGCCGGGCTTCACCCGAGCATTGCAATCACATATAACTTCCCCATCTAATGGTGGCAGGGGGGAAAGTCCACCCCTGAACCGCATCCCATGCACAAAATCCCCATCATTCAGAGTCAGCATGCGGTTGGTTGGGAGGGAATCCAGGAACAGTGAGGCAACACGCCAGGCGCAGCTGCGCATGCGCGCAAGGTCTTTTGCACCACCTGGGGTGCTGCCCAGCTGTTGCAGCAGCGCGTCGCGATCACAACACAGTCGTGCCGTGTCTGCGCTACTGCCCTGGTCACTTTTCTACTCATACCGGGAAGGCCAGTGGCGATGAAGATGTCGTCGAGCTCTTCTGGGCCTCGGTCCGCCTCCGGCGGCATCGCTGCACGCAGCGCTGTCTATTTTGCTTGTAGGCATTTGGCGACGTCGCCGTCGGCGAATGCATATGGGCGGAAGTCGGGGGGGCCATCGCGCATGGCATCATGCGCCAGCGCGGCGCTGGACAGATAGGCTGCATCTGCCTCGTGCTCCGTGACGTCCATGAGGCCGAATCCGCCGTGGCGTAGTGGTAGGCGGAGTTGCTCCTCGGCGACGGCGGGCATCTGCGGGTGATTCATGATCTCCCGCGCCGCCGCCATCACCCTATCTTGTAGCTGCTGCACCGCTTCTTTGACCGAGTCCCACGTGACGACACGGACCAGGTGGGTAAGGGCAAGCTGCACAGAGCCGCGGAGCAGCAGGAACTTGTCCTGGGCAGGCAGGGGGAGAGAGAGGAGGCGATCAATCTTCGCACATGCGGTTGCCGCGCGGCGGTTGCAGTAGTCCTTGACGTAGGGAGTGTGGCCGATGGGCGTGCCGGCGCAGGTGACGCCGTGTAGGCTCAGCGGCACGCCAGTGGCGTCGGCCACGGCTTGGGCTGCGTCGCGGTTGTTGATGGAGGTGGCTCCACTCTTCTCACGGCTGATGCGGAGGCCGATCGGGTGGGCGCGTTCCTCCAGGGTGGTTCGTGTATGTACTCTTACATCGAGGGGCTCCGATCCAGTGCACCAAGCGAATGTACAACTAAAGGGTGGTTCGTGTATGTACTCTTACATCGAGGGGCTCCGATCCAGTGCACCAAGCGAATGTAAAACTAGATTCTAGACTCACATGCTAGCCAGCAGATGCGAGCCGGCCAGGCGATCACCTGGCACGAACTGCGCACCCGTGAGCTGTGCTACCCTGGACATGGTCTTTCTGATCACAAACCCGTTTCCTTTCACTGTTGCTGCACTGAGCTCCCGCAAGGAGTTCTCAATCCAGCGGGCCTTTGCTCGCTTGTTGAACGCCCCAACCACCGACACTGCTAGCGTGTTGAGGTACTGCAAGGCATGTGACCCTAGTCTGCCATATGTCTCATGCACAACCGGCACCACCTTGTATGAACCCTGCACACTCCCTTTGTACTTGTTAAGTTTGAACTTTTCGCGAACTTCGGCTGCGTACCCCTTTGCCCCTGATGCTTTTCCCACCACAGCCACCCCAGATGGGTGGATGAAGCTGACATCTAGCACATACACATCTATGCCCGGACCATTTGCTAGGATGTCCCCCCTACTGTCGTCCCTGTAGCGTCTGTCCAGGCAGCGCATCACAGGCTCAATCGATGTGGACACCCCTGCCGCTCTTACTCGACGGCGCCAAGCCGTAATGGCAATGTTGTGGCGCAACGTCCAGCAGTCGGCATTGTGTCGACATGTCATGGCATGATCTACGTCGCCGGGCTTCACCCGAGCATTGCAATCACATATAACTTCCCCATCTAGTGGCGGCAGGGGGGAAAGTCCACTGAACCGCATCCCATGCACGAAATCCCCATCATGCAGAGTCAGCATGCGTTCGTGTATGTACTCTTACATCGAGGGGCTCCGATCCAGTGCACCAAGCGAATGTAAAACTAGATTCTAGACTCACATGCTAGCCAGCAGATGCGAGCCTGCCAGGCGATCGGCGATCAGCTGGCACGAACTGCGCACCCGTGAGCCGTGCCACCCTGGACATGGTCTTCGTGTATGTACGCTTACATCGAGGGGCTCCGAGCCAGTGCACCAAGCGAATGTACAACTAGGTTCTAGACTCACATGCTACTCAGCAGATGCGAGCCGGCCAGGCGATCACCTGGCACGAACTGCGCACCCGTGAGCCGTGCTACCCTGGACATGGTCTTTCTGATCACAAACCCGTTGCCTTTCACTGTCGCCGCACTGAACTCCCGCAAGGAAGCTGTATGTATGTATGTATGATTACATCGCCGTATCCATGAGGACATTGACACCTCCGACAACTCGTGTTATGGCGGGGACTACGAATACGCGCAGGCATAGATATCCCGTCATCGCTCGAACCGCACGCGCGGGCAAATATTCGCGTGATCCCCCCTCCGCTTCAGCCGGACGTCGCCACCAGGAGCGCCGCCGGCAGCCACAGCAGGCCCGCCCGCCGCGTCTGAACGCATGCAGCCCTCGCCGCACGTGCCACTTTCCAGGCAATGGTGTGCAATTCTGGTATGTAGTCACTCTACCACGAATTGCGATCAGGGCTTTACAGGTGCCTAAAAAATAGTAGGGATTCCCTATTTCAGAGGCCAAATAGCCAAAGGGGCCCCCCTTTCTCATCATGCAGAGAAAGAAGGCATCCTGGGCAGCCTGTCACGAAAGAAAAAAGAAAGGGGTAGAAAAAAAAAAATCTCGCTTCGTTCGTTCGCTCGCCCTTGCCATCCCTATTCGAGACGCGATTCGGGAATCCCGTTTTTTCACCCCAAAGCTCGTCGAGCCTCCCCGACGCGCTATGTGGCCCGTCGTCGACGGGATTCCCGTTCGCCGGCTGTTGCGAGCGACCGGGATGAACCCAAATCCGCCCCAAAAATTCGGTATCCCGACAGCTTGTAGAGCCCTGATCGCGATGTACATGGGATTCGTGGTAGAGTGACTATCTACCAGAATTGCCACACACGGCCCCCCTGTAGCGCTGCCGCCGGCACCACCACGTGCACGTGGTGGTGCACTGCATCCTTCCCATCCCTCGACGGCCACCCAGACTTCGGATGTGCCCCACACCCGGGCCCCTATTGGCACCCAAGCACAGGGTAGATCTGATGAAATCGAGTGTGATGCACGCTGCGCAGGTATCACGAGCTGTGAAGGCATGCTGCGCAGCTGCAGCAAGCTCAGGCTGTGCACAAACATGGAGCGAGACGGCTCAGCTGTTGGACAGGTGAGCTGTTTCAGTTGACTATGAACACATGTACAAAGTGTATGTAAAATATGTGTTACGTTACACACATCCCTGCTCT